>OU015490.1:160695421-160960421 GCA_907164885.2 Dolomedes plantarius | reverse complement strand
TGAAGCATTTTATAACATATGTTGATATTTCAGTGTTACGTTTGTTAAGACTTTAAGAGTTCATACGTAATCTACAGTCAAAGTATTTGTTCTTTGATGATGAGTGATTAAATCTGAAACTATCTGGGATAGCTATTGTGTAGCTACGGTGATATGTATCGCATTTAGAGATAGAAAATCAGCGTTCAATAGATGATAGAAGTTGTTGGCAAAATACTTCAGTGTAGTTCTTGCTATTCCAACAGGAAGAATTTTATTCTAGGGTTTGATGAGCCTCCATCTTGGCAGGATGCCATTTTCAAACCTTTTATTTGTCGTCGGGGATAGCACAATAAATGACGTCAGTGAACTTCTTTTAATCTACCGGTAAATATCTGACTGCATAATGTTACGTAATGAATCTTGTCAAGTTCTTATTAAGATATGTCGCTGGTAGATGAAGGCCGTGGATTCACAGCACAAACGTATTGTGATATTGCTTATTAAAGATTAGAAAATAGATTGAAAGATAAAAAAATATTTAAGATGTTGCCAAACATACTAATAAAAAGTTTAAAGAAAACTTTGAAAGTATTGAAATTTTATGACAAAAAGAAGAAGCTTAAGGAGTGTTTTAACTTTATTTATGACAGAATAAGCTAACGGTTTATAATTAATGATTGGTTTGAATGTCCCTTCCCATTTAAATGTAGCAAGGTAATAGGCTCTTGGGACTCGTAGCCATTCTTCATTGTAGAATGTAGATATATCGTGCTAAGTATATATATATATATATATATATATATATATATATATATATATATATATATATATATACTTAGCACGATAGTAGCATGGGTATATATATATTTAATATACCCATTACACCACGTCCTTAAATTGTAATATGAAAGGAAAAACTAACTCATATTTACATGGCTGGAGTTAGACTCAGCCTGAAAGGAATAAAATTAAATTTGGAAGCAGTCGGGTCGAATCATTTATTAGAGCAACAAAAGTTCAGCCGTTCATTTAAGAGGAACGGCTCGGAATAATATCACCTTTCCACATTAAACGCGAGAGGGTGAAAAAAAAACAAAAAAAAAACATGTGGCTATTATTTATAGGGTCAGCAGATTTAGGGGCTCGCGATACTAACCCACTCCTGAATTCGGAAATATGCATGTGTAGAAATGAAAAGGCATGCGATTCATGGGAATTTCTGTGGCTAAGGGTTTTAAAGCGATAAATTAATATTACTGGGGATTGCATTTAGGAAAGGGAATTTAAATGTTAGAATGCAGGGCATAATATTTAATATATTACTTACACACACACACACACACGCACACACACACACATATATATATATATATATATATATATATATATATATATATATATATATATATGTATGCATGTATATGTATATTAGGGTGGTTCGAAAAAAACTTTTTTTTAAATTTCAGATCGCTAGTGTGCGCAAAAGTTGCCATTGGTATAGACGTGAAAAAAGCACTAATTATTATTTTTTTATTAATTTGTCTTCCGGTCGCGCAATGCCATCGAATTTAGCAAAAAATTGTGAAAAACCTTAATTTTTCGTAATTTTTTTAAGCACGCCAGATGGTTTTAATTGCGTTCCTATACCATTAATTAACTACTAAAAGTATGTAAAATCAATATATATGCACTTATTATACATTTGTTTCATATTTTCCGGTCGCGCAACATAGTACAAAATGAGTAAAATTAGTAGTTTTTGCAGAATTTCAAAATTTGACTGTTTAGTACATTTTAATCATACGACTTTTAGAGATGCTATAGTTTAATTCTATTACAATAATATATTTAAAATCCAAGCATATCAGATAAACTTTGATATTCAAGTGGAATTCGGTTGCGCAGCTTCGTCAAACACAGCAGAGTAGCCTACTAACGAGAGGCGAGACGTACGTGGCGAATGCCGCGCCTTGACGATTGACCGATACGTGACGAGTGACCGATATGGCGTATCGGATCGCGCTACGGCTGCTATTGCTTCAAGTGTACTGCAAGATGTTGGGTTGATTAATGAATCAGATACTTCTTATGTTGTAGACAAGAGTAAAGTCCGAAGAGAAAAAACTTGTGTGATAGCTAGTTTGCAAAGTGATATAATTTTAGAAATTTATGGTCTTTACTTTGATGGACGAAAAGACAATACATTACCAATTAAAAAAACTGGCAGAAAACACTTTCGCAGAATCTATAAGGAGGAGCATTACTCTTTAATTCAGGATCCAGGGTCCACTTACATAGGACACACTTGTCCTTCTTCAAGCTCAGCAACCGACATAGCCAAACACATCACGTCTTATTTATCAGTAAATGGCTTTTTACTTGACAAATTGGAAGTTGTTGGATGTGACGGTACTGTTATTAATACGGGCTTAAGAAATGGTGTAATTCGACAAATAGAGATACATGTGGGAAGACCTCTACAATGGAGTATTTGTCTTCTCCATTACAACGAACTGCCATTCCGCCACCTTTTCCAACACTTATATGGAAATACAACAGGCCCAATAGGATATTCCGGACCGATTGGAAAGGCCCTACCTGATTGTAAAAGACTACCAGTTGTTGATTTTAATCCTATTGATTGTGAGATTCCAAAGTTGACAAGCGTATTCTTAGCAAGGACCAATTGTACTTGAGATATCAGAAGTCATCAAGTCAGGACATTGTTCAGAAGACTTTGTAGTACGTGATCCTGGCCCAATGTCACATTCAAGATGGCTTACTATTGCAAACCGAGTTTTGCGCCTCTACATCAGTGTGTCAAGAGTGTGTCAAGCCCTTCTGAAAATCGGAGAGAAATTGTCACATTCATTCTCAAATGTTATATGCCTATGTGGTTTGCCATAAAAATAAACCGCAAATTCACAGATGAGCCTAGACATGTTTACAAAACTATTGAATCTACAAGGTACTTACCAGAAGAGCTGCTTCAAGTTGTTGATCCCGTTTTACAACGGAATGCTTACTTTGACCATCCCGATAATTTACTTTTGGCTATGGTAACTGATGAAAGAAACCATATCCGAGAGCTGGGCTTTAGGCGTATCATGAAGGCAAAGCAAGCAATATCTGAAAGTGACTTTATCAGAATCTTTAAACCATCAAACCTAAACTTTGAAGCTAAAGACTATACCGAAATTATCAAATGGAACACCAGTACACTCACTCTTCCTCCACTGTTAAGAACATTGACTAATGAAGAGATAAAACAGTATGTGAGCAATGACTTCAAGCCTTTTATAATTATAGAGGCTTTTCCATGCCATACACAGGCAGTTGAAAGATGCGTTAAGCTAGTGACCGAAGCTTCAAGTAAAGTGTGTGGACACAGTTCCAGAGACGGCTATATTAGAACCACATTACTGTCACGCTCAGCGATGCCAACTTTTTCACACAAATCCGAATTTCTATGTTTATCGATAGATAAAGACTAGAAAGGAAACATAAAGAGAGAGAAAGCGAAATAAATTTGTACATATTGTAAATAACACACCCTCCATTGGATGGTTGGTTGGGTAGGGTGTGGGTGGAACTCGAAGTGCAGCCACCTCCCCGTGGTGAGTTCTGGGTCGTTTTGTAAACAAAATGAGTGAAGACCTGCACCAACAATTGAATATTGAAACAAAAAATTACCAAATATTTACTATTAGAAAATTTCTAAATTATCTGAAAGGAAACATTGTCAAACAACAAAATTGTCGGACAACGATAATGGCTGCTACCGGCTGCGAGCGCATCGCTGGCATTCGTCACGTACGCCTCGCCTCTCTGTCCAGGTAGGCTACTCTGATGTTTTTGACGAAGCTGCGCAACCAAATTCCACTTGAATATCAAAGTTTATCTTATATTCTTGGATTTTTAATATAATATTCTAATAGAATTAAACTATAGCATCTCTAAAAGTCGTATGATTAAAATGTACTAAACAGTCAAACTTTGAAATTTTGCAAAAACTACTAATTTTACTCATTTTGTACTATGTTGCGCGACCGGAAGATATGAAGCAAATGTATAATAAGTGCAAATATATTGATTTTACATACTTTTAGTAGTTAATTCATGGTATAGGAACGTAATTAAAACCATCTGGCGTGCTTAAAAAAAATATGAAAAATTAAGGTTTTTCACAATTTTTTTGCTAACTTCGATGGCATTGCTCGACCGGAAGACAAATTAATAAAAAAATAATAATTAGTGATTTTTAACGTCTATACCAATGGCAACTTTTGCGCACACTAGCGATCTGAAATTTAAAAAAAAGTTTTTTTTGAACCACCCTAATGTATATATATATATATATAAAGATCAGACGGAAGATTCTGTCAAGTCGTGAAATTTTGAAACTTAACCGTAGAATTTCCTACTTAAATCTTGTGCTCTGTATTGAGCTTTCATACTACAATTTGAAATTTCCTTTACGAATAGGTTTCAGTACCTATCTTTCCTATTATCTCTCTTTTCAACAATTGCAATCTTCAGCTTCAAATGCAAAAATATTTTGGTGCTTGAAATTCGCGGAAATAATCTAAGCTTAAGCGGAGAGACGATCAAATATCGAAGGATCGTTTGAAATTTTTTAAAAAAAATTTACAAAATAATCAATTAATTTACAAAATAATCAATTAATTTACAAAGCAACTCTTTAAAAGGCGCCCACTTCTAAAAACCAGATAAGAATTGGCTGGCAAACAGTTTTTTCAATAAAACACCCTGTCTCTTTCCAAGACAAATAATTAGTTTCCATTTATGCACTAAAATATTTTTGAAATATTTCGCGAAATATTTATGTTTATATTGAGTTATTTATATATAAATTATACATAATTTATATTTCTATATAAATCACCGTAAGAGGGGGTTACTTTAAAACGAATTTTAAGTATTTTGCTGTGCCAGCCGAGCAGTTTTAAAAGCAACCCAAAACGAACAATTGCAAAATATTGGTACATCTTTTCCTTACGTACTGCGCTATCCCGGATCTTTAATTACTATTGAGAAATTAAAGTTAAAATGTGTCACAAAGTTGTCCTGCCGGGTGGGGCTACTTTGTGACATCTGTGTTTTCTCCTTGAAATCAAAGAGGAAAAATTATTTGACAGAAAGTTATACTGTAAAACGCTTATCAAAAGCTTGATACACAATTATATATACCTATTACAAATATTGGATAGCTTTATTTATATCTTTGATATCGAAGAAACCTCGGGTGCCCAGGGCAGCTATCAGTTCTTTGAGAAGATGAGGAAATTCGTTTTTCGGCACATTCTGCTCCTACGGGAAGTTTATTTTCAGATAGTCAATACTTCTTTCTCTCCACTGATATTTTAGAGGACGGGAAAATGCAACATCGAGCGGCTGCAGGAGGTGGGTCGACCTTGTAGGTTATTTTGTGACAGTGTCAATGTGTCACAAAGTAACCCCGTCACCTTTCGATCTTTAGGATATGTTCTCATATCTCTCGGAAATATCACTACACAAAATTGCTCCACAATCTAACCAACATATTGACAATAAAAAGTAATTACCTGTGGTAGTTAGTTGTATAAGGTGTTAACCTTCAGCACACAAAGTTTCCGAAGTTTGAGTCAATAGCTTGACAACAGGTTTGAACAATACACTGGCCAGTGAAGACTAATGGCGTGCAAAAGCCATTTTTCTGGCCACTAGATGTCTCTGTAGGTCGGACAAGCTGTTGGCGCTGTTCTTTACTTACCCGGTATTACGAGCGCGGCGATTCGAAATACAAAACAATGACTATATGTCACAAATTTACCCCTGCAGTCTCAAAGTAACCTCGTCTTACGGTATATATAATTTATATAGAAATATCCTATTTATATAGAATTTATATAGAAAAGTTCTCTGAAATTCATCTTAATTGACAGAAGGTTATCGCATATCATGGATAACGATGCAATTGTATATCTTGAGGAATTGTATATCATTGCTCGCTTACATGCAATACATTTTATATTTGCACAAATAAAATAAATTTGAAGTACAGTTTTTTTCCTCCTTTTATTTAAAAGAGGTGTTTATATTGGTATAGTGGTTAGCATCGGGAGCTTCCACGCAGTAGGCTTTGGTTCAAATCCCGAATAATGCTTGGTCATTGCCATGTTGTCTCCTCACAGCGAGCAGTGATAGCTTACCTTATTGGTGCTCCCACAATAAATTAGCCAGCGAGAGTTCGCGGCGAATCACAAAAGGCGAATGTCTCTCGACAAAGTGCCTTCGGACTAGAAAAATAAACATATTAGTATATGTATTAAAGAATTTTTAACTAAGAATTGACTAAACTGTTCTTACTCATATCACGTGCTAAATTTTGATAAATCGAATTCCTAAAATACATTTATGTTTAAACCATGAAATTAGAGAAAATAATCGAATACAGTAGCCTGTTCAGTTATGAAGTTTTAACTTGATCAAATACACCTTGCAAGGAGGTTGTGGGGAAACGTTCAAGCTCTCTCTATTTTTGTCTTGTTTTTGTTTTAATTAGTAGTTAACAGAATCCACGGGGATCCCGTGTTCAGACGTCGCGTGCTGTACTTATAAAGTGTATTTCACTCTCATGCGAGTGGACCAGAGGTAGCCTAGTGTAGCACGTCGGATTTCGGTGCTTCTTGTGTTCGGATCGAATCCCGACAAGCACCATTCAGTGCTTCAAAGCCGTATATGACAGTTGATGGCCGAATGGCTAGGATGCTGGCATTCGGTTCAGATCCTGTGGTATCGAGTCCCACTGTTGGAATGGATGTTTGTAGCCGTTCAGAATCGGGTTTAAACTGTAGGTCCCGGCCTAATTACCCTCTTGTAGCAAAAAGTTGACCGTAGCGCTCCAAACCAAACCAAACCAAACCAAACTAGTCGGATATGGGCACGTTGCATCCGTAGATTGGAAAGTCCCTCTATGAGTTCAGACAGAGTGGGTGGGGGTACGATCCCCCAGATGCCGCCCTGGGGTTACTCAGACCTGGCTAAATCGGACTCCGACCCTTGTGGTGCCATTAGAAAATCGGAGCCACAGCCCTTAGCCCGCTAGCCTGTATGGACCTGGTCTGAAATAAACTCCATCCAGGGGACATTAGAAACAACAACAACAACAACATAATGCAAGTATTCATTAGCTTCAAATCGTATGTATGACATTTTTGGGATAAATTACACGATACTCTGGTCTCAGTCAGAATTATAAACAAAGGTGAAGTGAACCTTTATTTGAACTGTTGCCATGAATTAAATATTCTTTTAATTTGCATTGTATATACATTGTGACAGTAATGCGGATTAGTTCCAGGTGTCAAAGCTTTCTTGTTGAAATCTTTACTAAATCTGAAACGTTAGTAACTGAAATTGTTCTAAACTTTTATATATGTATTTGATAAGAAGCTTGACTCCCAACGCAGGAGAGTTCCATTCACAGTCTTCTATTTATTAAAATATCTCTAGACGCGTGTAAAACTGATATTATGCATCAGTTCAGAATGATCTGCTGATGGAACAGTTTGCATCCATTGCTTCAACATTCCTAAAAAATTAAGTCTGAAGTCGAAAAAAAATCACCAATTAGGTTCTAGAGTCATTTGATCTAGCAGAAAGGCGAGCTTCACAGAATATGTCGATATGTTGGCAACGTGAAGGGAGATCACCTTTTTACGGTTTCGTTTTTTTAAATTACACCAAACTTTTACAGTAGATAGCATTTCTTCGACGTATTTCAAATCCTACTTTTTTATACGATTACTTCTATAATTGACATGGTGGTTGGCAAATGAGACAAAAAACAATGCGGGTTACCATGGTTATAAAATATAACGCGGTTTTGCACAAGTTTCCTTTTCTGTCTTCAATTTTCTTCCAGAAAAATAAATTCCAGTTTTTTAGTATATAAAAAGGTGAACTTTCTCTGTTTTTGCTTCTCACTTTAAATATGGTACTCACATACGTTTTTATTTATTTTGCCTGACAATCAATTTTTTTTATTTGTTTTGCTTACCGATGAAAATTTTTTGCATTAAGGGGTCCAGGACACAAAATTTTTCAAATTTTAGAAAAGTAATTATTGCTTTAAAAGATTTTGTGTTCTTTGCCAATAAAAATGACTTTTAAATAATGTTTCTATCTTAATTAGACCAAGAGATATTAATTTTTTTTTGTGCAACATTTTAATAGCAGCCAATCTGTTTAAATGCATTTTTCTGCATGATGAGTTTTTTCAACATTTTTCGTCTTTAAATTGTTATAAGCCAAGAACCGTTAAAGATAAATGGTTTAAACTTGAAACACGCCTTTTTCAATTATTTTACTTTAATTTTGATTCAGAAAATTTGAAAAAAATATTTATTTTTGAAAATATGATTTTTTTAATATAAGTTACATAATTTTAAAAAAAAATGTTACTCTAAATATGTTTAATTTTTAAATTAATATTTAAAAAAATGCTGAATTAAAACTAAAACTTATATATTTCTGCTTAATTAAATGAAAAAATTTTGACATTCGACAAATAATATTTCGAGTTATAACGATTTTAAATTACCCCACTTTTTTTAAAAATTATAAACCTTAAAATCTTTTAAAAACTTTATGAGAAGTTTCATTATGTGATTTTGTTTACAAATTATATGGTTAACCATCACAAAAAAATTTAAAATTTTAACTCAATAAATAAAAAAATTTTTTAAATATTTCCCGGACCCCATTAAAAAATTTATTTGCAAATTTTTTTGGCTTTTTGCGTTTTACTTGGAAATGAAATTTTTTTGCACATTTTAATTTGTTTTTTTATTTGCATTATTATTTTTTTTTTGTTTTTCTTGGCAATGAAAAATTGGAAAAGAGAGGGGAAAAAAAGTAAATAAGTATCGATTTCCGCACTACAGTAATGAAAAAATTACATTAGTAGAACATTCAGACTGCTTTCTAAACACTCAAAGGGAATTTTAACTATCATTTTTTTCTCATATTTACTATACATCTGATCAATAACTTCTAAGAATTAACACTGCCTCCGCTGCTGGTTAGGACTTCGTGAAACTTTCAAATTGTAAAGAACTGTAATAATTTTAGTGGCATTTGTTTCATTATCATCCACGTGCCTGAAGATCATTTTACTTATAATGTTGAGCCTCAGAATTACGTCATTAAATAGTAAAAAATGTATTACAGAAACTGGGAAGGAAAATGGAATAAGAAGAACTAAAAGGGGACTGATTATCACATTAAAGTTAAGAATATTCTAATCACTGTAACATTAAATAATCCACAATAATATAGAAGGAATTTTCTTGACAGTTCGGAGAAGTCAATGCTTCATCGTGAGACAGAGAAGTGTTTCATAAAAATGTCACAAACAATGAAGAATTTTTAGAATTTGAAATTGGTTTATGGAAATAAGATTTAATCAATTGATATCTCCGATGTTGCACATTGGAGGGAATCCAGCTTAATAAATAATACTAGATAAATCTTCTTCGGTGCACTTAAACTGAATTAATCATCCTTGCACTTTACTCTGTTGGGAAATAATTATATTCTACCCTGGACAATAACAAAATTAGAAATAAAAATAAAAATAAATTAATACAGAACTTGTGCTCTTTTTAACGTAGGATGACGTTCCTTTATAACGGTCCTCCGGAAAGCAAAATTTCAGATGTCCTGCGTCGCGAATTATAATTTTGACAGCGTGCCAAACCCAGTCTGTATCACTTGGGCAAGCAGTAAACAGTTAGACAGAAAAGTACCAAAATGCGTCAAAATTTTGACATACATATACAGAGTCTGTTCACACATCTTTTAGACGATGTATATTGTATTCACAAAACTAAATTACATAAAATTCTTGTGTTTTAAATGTTCTATTTGACATCCCTTATTCTGAACTATCTTTCGACACCGCAATTTCTAGGATAATAATGCCTTTTGAAGTGTCAGAAGAGGTATTCTATCCCATTCCTCCTGAACTGCTTTCCAGAGTCCTGTAAGGGTGTTGAGACGAAGTTTGGATAATGCAGATTTTAAAACTCCGAAAGCACAAAAATCCATTGGTGATACATCGGGAGATTTAGTAGGGATATCAGTGAAGGGTATGGCCTTGATACCAGTTTTTTGTTCCATTTCTTTTGGAAATTTACAGTGGATTTTGATGTGTGACTGCTAGCTTTGTCCTGATGGAGTCTCACAGATTGATGGCACTGTGGGTAAAGCGATGGAATTTCATTCAGAAAAATTGGCGATAAAATATGTTCCTGATAGTATTTGGAGTTAATCTTGACATTTTTTTCCACTTTCTTTATTTTTAACTTGCCATTATAAGAAAAACTAGCAACAATCATGAATCCCTTAGAAAAACTTTCTTTCGATTCTTTGAACCATGTACATAAATTTTTTTCTCCCCTTTTATGATAATAAATGGCTCTTTTTTTGTCGCAATCATTTAAATACACCCATGATTCATCTATTGTGACAATTGTTTTCCATTTTTCTTTGGATAAGTGTTTCTCATATAGAATTCTGCAGCGTGTCCTGCGTTCAGCGATATGATTTGGAAGAAGACGATGCACATTGCGTTTTTTCGCTTTCTTAAGATTTAAATCAACGTTTATCATTTTGTTTACAGTGGACACCGAGCATTTTAATGATTTTGCAACTGTCCTTTGACTAGGGGAATTTTCTTTTAACATTAAACAACGTACCTTTGCAATAGTCGAAGATGTCCGTTTTTTCCTTGGATACTTGTTTGGAATTTTTGTCCCACTTGAAGCTCCAATTTGACGTTTTTTTTCCCTTCTTGTTGACGATATTACCTATCGACGCTTTAGATATCACAAAACCATGACTCTCACATCGTTTTTGGATAGCGGAGTATGCATATTTCTCTTCGGAAAGAGCATAAATGTAGCCTTCGAACCACTGCTTTGTTAAAAACGCCATTTTGAATAAAAACAAAACTTTCAAGTCGCAGACGATAATTTTGACTTTTAAAAACATAGTAGAATTGCAATTTTTTCTTTTGCAGCAAATGATTTTTTATTACCGCTTACCAAAATCGTCTAAAAAATGTGCGAACAGCCTCTGTATATATATACATACATGCATATATATGGATACATATATACATAACAGATACATACAAACATATATACATACAAAAAAAATACATACATATATACATACATATATACATACATATATACATACAAAACATATATAGATAAACATATACAGATACATACATATATACATACAAAACATATATAGATAAACATATACAGATACATACATATATACATACAAAAGAGGTAAGCAACGATAAGTAATCCTACGTTAATAACCCGCGGTAGTTTCGTTAGAACAGACTACCTGAATTTTTTTTTTTTTAATATCAGTTAGCATCTTTCTCCATACTGGATTTAATTTATGTGTAAATTATTATTTTTGTTTCTTCAGAATTCAAGCAATGATTTTATACACATTCTATCGATTTCTAGCTTGCTGAACATGGGGCGCCGTTTACATCGTATAGTGGTTAGCGTCATGAGCTTCCACAAAGAGGGCTCGGATTCGAATCCCCCCCCCCTTATGGCATGGAAGTTCCTGTGCTGTACCCTCATAGGGAGTACTGTTGGATCCCATGATGCTCCTATAATAAAGTAGCCGATAGAATGACGGTGTGGATGGGGGCATGTTCTCAGGACAAAGGGCTTTCAGCGTCAGGGTTAAAATTTTTAACCAATCATATACCAATTTATTGACCCATTTAACCAATCAGCGCCAACGGAATCTTTAACGCTGACGCTGACGGATTATATGTAAACAGGCCCTTAGTATACATACATGCCTGTATGTATACATCCGTATAAAAGGAGATCCATAGCATCTCCTTTTTCGTGACTATATGTAAGCATTGAAGATATAACATGCAAGTTGTCCTCAAGTTTCAGGCATTTCATTTAAAAAATTTTAGTATTTTCCCCCCAATGCGGCAAGCACTTGTTCTGGGGACACTCCCCCCCCCCCCATACACCACGTGTTTTGTTATTTCTTTTATGAGTGCAACTGTTTCGTTAACGAGAGCTACTCCCTAAGGTGGGATAACATAGCAACATTCCTGCCTTGGCCGATAGTTGATCCCAGCCCCACGTGGTAGAATCTGGCACCGTTAAGCGCTAACTGATGAGGGATGCAGCTTTAATAAAAATTCATAAATTAATATGTTAATATTCCCTATTTACGTCGTCATTTCCTGGAACTTGGGTGGGTGGGGGTGGGGGGGGGGGAGGCTCTGTTCGAATCCCAACAAGCACCTCTAAATGCTCTCGTGTCTCCACCGAGTATTCGTGCGTTAATCTGTAGGTCAGAGAGTCGTTCCTAGGGCTACTAGGTCGTTTACCGAGGAGGTTATGTTGGCACTTGAATGGAGCTTTAAGATAAAAAGAAGCTTGAAAATCTTTGCTGTGTACCTGGAAATGTCTTCATTCAGATGTGCCCCGCAATGCCCCGCAATGGCAAACAATCGTTGTCTTATCACTAAAAATATGAAGTTTGAATAATAAAAATTTTGATATTATCTTTATTTTTTTTTGTATTAAATGCGTAAATCCTTTTTGCATTTAATATTAATTGACTGATTAACAACAATTTACTTTTCTGTGCGCACGACATAGTAGTATCGTCAGAAGGTAATCTTAAGGCACTTAAAAAAAAAAAAAACGCTTTATGATTTACTGCTATTTTTTAACTATCAGTCCTTTGTTAATAAGTCTCTTATCAAGGCCAAGTTTTTAAAACAAATTAGGAGATCTAATTTAGCGTTATGGTCTTTATACATGCAAAGCTCAATTTTTATTACATTAATGATTGCCTATAATGCTGTCCCATTGAAGGATTTGGAGATAACTATTTCAACTTAAGGAAAGTGGTAAATTAAAATATAAATATGCTATATTTTGAGGAATAATTATTACAAAAAATGTTTTTATACACTGTAGGTATTTTCCTGTAGTTTCTTAGCCAAAAAACCTTTTCATAAAAGTGAATATTCTCGGTTTTTTATTTTACTAGCGTATTGCATTGCTATCAGATTTAGCAATTTTCTCCTTTTTTAAAGTGTAAACGAGATTTTATGAAAAAAAACTGAAAATAAAATTTTATTGAAACTATATATTAATAATGATACCAGTGGCACATTAATTAGAGATAGAAATGACAAGTAGACGATGCACCAAAATTTTAATCTTACGTTTTTTTTTCAAATTAATTTCCGTGCATGTTTATGTTATTTTTCAATAATAATTTAATAAAATAAATTTTATTTAATTTTTTCACAGTGCATTATTTAAGGTTTACTAAAAGAATAAAATGTGTAAATTATTCTTCAAAAGAAATATTTATGCATGTGAGCTACATAATTAAATCTTCGTTTCCACCAAGAAATTTTTAAAAGTTTTATGCGAGTTTTATGCGTATTGTTCATTAATTACGTTTTATTACCTTTAAAAAGGCCTTCGTTTGGGTAGTAAAATGTGCTGTCGCAGTGAGTGTGTAAACACATGCGACTATGGCTTTCAATGAAATATAGTAAAAATATATATTTCAATGAAATTATCGTAATGTCTATTCTCCCAATAAAAAGTGAAACAAATGTGCAATATAAGATTAAAATTTTAGACTTGTATGCTAAAGTTTGTTCTCTGAAAATTTGATCTAACATTTAAACAAAATTTTTATCAATATAATATTTTTTTAAAATTAAACTGTTAAGGCCATTCTTTATATTATAATATTGTGATTATTAAGCCATTCTTTTAATTATATTGGCTTTTTTAAAGCTTTCCTTTTTATTATGTTGTGGTTATTGAGGCTATCATTTTATTATATTGTAGTTATTGCCATTCTTTTTACTAAGTTGTGCTTATTAAAGTCATCCTTTTTATTATATTATAGTTTATTTAAGCCATCCTTTTTATTAAGCTGTGGTTATTCAGGCTATCCTTTTATTATATTGGGGTTATTGCCCTCCTTTTTACTATATTGTGGTTTATTAAAGACATCCTTTTTATTATGTTGTGGTTATTAAGACTATTATTTTATTATTTTGTGGTTATTAAGACTATTCTTTTATTATTTTTTGGTTATTAAGACTATTCTTTTATTATTTTGTGGTTATTAAGACTATTCTTTTATTATTTTGTGGTTATTGCCATCCTTTTTATTATGTTGTGGTTATTAAGACTATCTTTTTAATATTTTGGGGCTATTGCCATTCTTTTTTTATTAGGTTAGGGTTATTAAAGCCATCCTTTTAATTTTATAGTTTATTAAAGCCATCCTTTTTATATTATAGTTTATTAAAGCCATCCTTTTTATGCTGTGGTTAATCAGGTAATCCTCAATAGTCTTATATTGTGGTTATTGTCATCCTTTTTATTATGTTGTGGTTATTAAAGCCATTCTTTTTAATATATTGCGGTTATTAAGAAGTCATTTATTAACTATTAAGTCATTTGTTATTTATTAAATAATTAGTTGTTTGTGTTTCCTCAAGTTTCGTATAAGTGATAAGATTTAAAGTTCTGTTATGCAAACTTAAAAACACTTATAAATCTGAAGAACTTAATTTCAGATTTAATTTCACACAAATAGAAAATTTTAAGATTGCAATATTTAAAAAATATTTTACTGAATTAAAATTCAGTAAAAAGTGAATCTAGGAATCTGCCTGTAATCAATTGATGCTGAATTTTTACATATTTATTTGAGTTTTATTTTATACTTTTGATACATTTATATACAAATGAAAGAATGATGTATAATTAAAAGTATCAAAAGCAACGAAAGTAAATAGAATGTGTTTTCACGCAAATGAAAGTTATTTACATAAAGACTACGTTAGTTACATAAAGATTAAGCTATTTAATTACTAGTTTAGTTTGCACCATTTGGGTTCTTTAAGATGTTAGCTATGTCGATAAGTTCAGAGAATGTTCATGTAAGTTTACTACATGTTAGTAAGAATTAAATGGAAATTTAAAAAAATCTCATACATTTTATATAATTTTTTTCAAATGTTCGGTTAACCAACACTTAATAAGCGATATGTAAAATTAATAAATTATCCCTTTTTCAGTTGTTTCTAATTTTATTTCTCCTTAAATTTAGATTATTGATTTATTGAATTAACAATATAGAAAATAAAAATTTTTCGTCTAGGTCAATGAATGAGTTTTTCATTTTGTGTAAAAAGGATAATTTTGTAACTTCAAATTAAAAATATAAATATATTTTTCAAACTCCCTACTATTACAATTCTCATATTAGAAAGGAAAAATATTTGTAAAATAAATTTTTAGAAGTCTGCAAAATTCAGAGGAATGCAATGTTAACCTATGGAGAAAATGTGTCTAAGGATTGCCGACTTGGTTTAAAAGATTTTTTTTTAAAATTGTACTCCAGAATAGAGAAAGAAATTTTACACTTTGGGGCATTTTTCATTTAAAAAAGAAAGGCAAATAATATTTTAAAATTTAAATTATTCAGGGGGAAAATGGGGTATAGTGTGTTTTAAACGCTCGTCAATTCCTTTGGTGGACGTAATTTATAAAAAGAATCCTGTTGCAAGGTGCAGAAAAGTTCAGGTAATCTGAAAATACTATTTTTATTGGATTATCAATATTTATGTAGCTGTCAATAGTAGACACATTTTCTCCATGGGTTAACATGGAGGTGAGCGAATCCAATAGAGTTAGTACACAGAACCCTTAATTAAATTTTTTTACGCATATACCTATATATTGGAGCATACTATTATAAAGGACTAAATGATATCCTCTTATTATTTCAAGATTTTCAATGTTAGCAAAACTACAGTTTACAATTATGTGCAAAAAATTATAAAATTAAGTTAATTTATTACATTAAAAAACTATTTAATTTCAGTTTTTGATTGAGTTATTGTAGTTAAAAATTATTTTATGTAATCACCGTGTTTTACACTTTTGCTTGTGTTGATTTACAGTTAAAGTAAATCAACACAAGTAAGAGTGGAATTTTAATAGTTTTGAAATTCTGAATGAAGAAAAGAATAATGAAATCTACTTCAGGCAGAATTTAGTATTACGAGACATTGACAATTTAACGCAGGAGCAGTAACTTCAAACTAGAGCGAAAACACTAGAGAAACGCATCGTCTCGTATTTTTAGAACTCCAGCGTTGTTAAATAAATAATCAGAAAGGATTCTGGTTTTAATGGATGCACTATATTTACTTTTCGACTCTCCTTCTAACCACAAGTGTCGACTTTTAATGCAGTATTGTGGTTTTTCAAGGAAGTGTGTGAAACCAGTTACTTAATTAATCATTTTATTTTGCTATATTGTTCAGAAGAGTTTTTGATTGTTGCAATTGTATGGGCTTTTAAATGTACAATTTACAATTACATTTTGTAATTGTTGCAACTGTATGGGCTTTTCAGCACCCAATTTACAATTAAAGTTTTTAATTGTTGCAAGTGTATAAGCTTTTCAATGCGCAATTTACAATTAAATTTTCTAATTCTTGCAATTAAATGTGCTTTTCAGTGCACAATTTACAATTAAATTTTTCAATTGTTCCAACTGTATGTTCTTTTCAGTGCTTTACAATTAAAGTTTTTTATTATTGCAACTGAATAAGCTTTTCAAAAGTAAATATTTTTTTCAAATTTGCTGAATCAAAATTAAAGCAAAATAGTTGAAAAAGACATGTTCTAAGTTACATGAATACACACTTAACAATTGAATTTTTTAATGCAAATTAAATGCATTAATTTTTAATGCATTTTTAAATTTTTTTCTGCATGTGTTTTTCAGCACCCAATTTACAATTAAAGTTTTTAATTGTTGAAATTGCAAAAGGTTTTTAAGAAGTAGTAAAAATTAATTAATATAGTATTAATTAATTTTATTCCTATAGTTAAAATTAATTAATATAGTATTTAATTAATTTTAGATTTTTTACGGAACAAATAAAGGTTTTTAAATACACTTAAGAATTAAATTTTTAAATTGTTACAACAGTATAAGCTTTTCAATGCACACTTAACAATTAAATTTTTTAATTGTTACAACTCTATGTGCTTTTTAAATTAGAATTTGCAATTTTCAAAAACATTTTCAGATCACATTATGAGATATATCTTTCTGGGAGCATAGCAATTCAATCTGACGCTTCAATTTCATTTCTACACCTGCATTCATAAAAATTTTCTTTATTAGCTAATATAAGAAACTTTTAATTGCATTATAAGATTTGAGAATTTATACATATAAAATATTACATTCTAGAAGCTGAAAATATCGCTTGAATTCAAAACCATTTACAATTTTATTGAATAGGGGAAGTCATATATAAATTTTTTTCTCCCATTAATTTTTATAAAAAATATAGTATTTAATTAATTTTAGATGTTTTTACGGAATAAATAAAGGTTTTTTAAAAAAAATTTCTACTTCATAAAACCTGATCTGTAAACAAGTAACAGAATATTGCAATTAAGTAACTGCAATTTAAATACAGTAACACAAAATAACAAAATAATTTTTTAATCATGAACTTTCCCTTAACCTCAATACAATTTTTTAAACGACAGGTACAAAAACTAATTTTTTAAGATAAAGTATCAATGACCTACAGATATATTAATACTCTTGCAACAACTGTTGTATTGAAGTTTAGTTAACCAAGCATGTATACCTATTATTTTTTTTATGGTCAGCAATGGTAATCCTTTGTTTTAAAGGAACAATTCAACTGTCCAAATCAGCATTTTCATTACTATAATGTTAAAAACGGTTCAATATCTTATTATACTCTCTCTCGTCATATGCCCCTTTCAAGGCTGGAAGGAGGCGGATCTGGTTTTAGCACTTGTATTGGGCCCAGTGTCGGATCATCGCACATGCGCAAGAAGCGCGCGCTTGGGGTCTCTGAAATTTAGATGCTTCCTAAAGAGATATATTGTGAAGAATTTTTCAAAATTAAGTAATAAACTGATCTGATAGCATCAGTTAGAATTTTGCCAAGTGTTTGAAAGCATTACTTAATATTTAGAACAAATTGGCCTCAAACATACGCGTAGCGTGGGGGGGGGGAGGGCACGTGCCCCCCCGCCAACTTAACTTGAAATAAATTAAAACGTTAATAGAAGTTCAGTTAAAATCGGAAAATTGTAGGAAACTCTTAAGAAAGTTGTTTTTTCCCGCTTTTTCAAACTGTGAAACTGAAGATTTCGATTATGTCTTCAGCTTTAACATAATTTTAAACAATGATATAATCCATAACAAAAATTAGATGCTATTTCTTTTTTTTCATTTTATTTTTATTATATTTATTTTTCTCCATGTATAACCTTTGAATACTACTCAAAAATCAAATCTATTGTTATTCAATTTAAAAAAATCTTAATATTTCATATTTTAAGGACCGTCCGGCAGTCAATGCGGTGAGGAAGTACATAACTAAATTCAATCCGTGTCCCCCCCCCAAAAAAAAATGTTAGAAGCACGCTACGCCTATGGCCCCAAATCTAGATTGCACATGAGGCCAAGTGTTTGATACTCCGCTCATTGGACGCAACATGGGTTGGAGTCCAATCTTATGATACTTTGAGTTCTGTAATATGTTTAATAAAAATTCGTAGTGATTTATATTTAGCATGTATCGATGAGTAAAAAAGGCTGATTATAAAATGTTCATAAGTTGCTCAAAAAGTAACAAAAATTATTTGACTGATCAATGTTTTCTGTTTTTCAGGATTTTCGAAAAGATAGTTTACTTCTGCGCGACGTTCATGGACCTCATTCCGCTCTCCTTCATGCTGGGCTTCTATGTTTCTTTCATAGCGGCTCGGTGGTGGAGCCAGTTCATAGCTATACCCTGGCCAGATAAGTAGGTAACAATATCTATATTGCTTATTTGGTACCATTAAAACATTCTTTATGTGCGCAGACTAATGTTATCACAAAACGAAACTAATATTTGATCCAAACGGTTAATAGGTACAATTTTTATGTTTGCCGGATTGTGAAGGCTTTATAAAGGAAAAATATAGTCCACCATACAGGTAGCCTTGGACCCAGGTTTCGCCCTTGTTAAGGGTGCTGTGTACTAACCCTATTAGATTAGCTGTTTATGTACCTGTCAACAGTAGACACATTTTCTCCATAGGTTAACACTGAGGTGAGCGAATCCCAATAGGGTTAGTATCCAGCAACCTTAACTCGAAAAAGAATTTCTCCGCAGATGTAGAACACGTCGTCAAGCTTACATGGACGTAAAAGGCAAATCGGTAATAATTGTTTCTCCAAAAATAATAGAATTTCATTATAACGTGCTTAAAAGAAGTAAAGTATAAAAACTGTTACTGAATTATCATTCTTAAATCATTCTAAACTTGTAGCCTTGGTATCAAGCACTGTAAAATAAAATGACATACGATGTCTTCAGAGTTTTTCACACATGAAATGTTAAATAGTGAACAGTTAAATTGCTTTTGACTACAACACAGCAACGATTTCCCAAGCAGTCCCAATTTACCGATTCAGGTTAAAAAGGATAGATTACCGATGAGAAAAATTGGAGAAATAATCAAGTATATTATAGACAGATTTATTAACTCAAATCTTTCATGCATTTTAAAATTGTCAAACCACAAAAGACATATTCTGACACACAAAAGACATATTCTGACAGCTGTTGGAAAGAATCCAAAATTTAGTGCACCGAAACTTGTTGATTCATTAGTAACTGATTATGGCCTACAAATAATATCAACTCATGGTATAAGAAATGCAATTAAGAAAGCCGGTGTTAAATGATCTGTTGACAAATGGAATACCCTAGTTAGCTAATTATGATAATTGAACTTCAGTGTAAAAAGTATAAGCGTCCAAGCTTCCGGGAATAAGTCCTTTTTAGCAACGATTCAAAATTCCATCTGTATAATTCAAACGAGTCGTCACAATTTGCAAAAATCAAAATTACACGTGAACTTTAAAGTTTATTTGAAACTGTAAAACGCTGTAGAGAGAAGGGGTGTGACGATATTAGGGGGTACGCACTCCTAACATGTTAACATGAATTAATGTCTCTGTAGAGCCAGCTCTTATGGACCGGAGACATGAATTAATGCGTCTGTACAGCCAGCGCTCGCAGACCAGAGACATTAATTAATATATCTGTATAGCCAACGCTTATGAACCGGAGACAGAAATTAACGTCTCTGTATAGCCAGCACTTATGGACCGAAGACGTGAAATGATGTGTCTGTACAGTCAGCGCTCGTGGACGAGTGATAGATTAATATCTCCGTATAGCCAGCGTATATGGACCGGAGATATGAATTAATGCGCCTGTATAGCCAGAGCTTGTGGACTGGAGACATGAATTAATGCATCTGTATAGCCAGTGATCGTGGACCGGAGACATGAATTAATGTCTGTATAGCCAGCGCTTGTGGACTGGAGACATAAATTAATGTGTATGTATAGCCAACGCTTGTGAACCGGAGACATGAATTAATGCGTCAGTATAGCCAGCGCTTGTGGACCGGAGACATGAACTAAGCCCTGCTCACATAGAATCCGTCAGCGTCAGCGTTAAAGATTCCGTTGGCGCTGATTGGTTAAATGGCTCAATGACTGGCATATGATTGGTTTAAAAATATTATGCTGACGCTGACGGATTCTATGTGAACAGGCCCTTAACGTCCTTTCGCATCCTTCAAGTATGTGCTCTTGTTGAGTCAACGCATGCGAACTTTTTCTCACTACAAAAACTTACGAGTTTATTGACACTTGATAAAAATGATAAATTTAATTCTAATAATAATAATAATAATAATAATAATAATAATAATAATAATAATAATAATAATTTTCAACAAGATTTTAACAAAAAAAAGATATGAACATTTTGTACAATATTTCGACAAAACAAGTATTGCCAAAAACTTTTCAGTAAATAAATATAGACTTTTTTTTACAATATTTTGGCATAGCTCGTATTTTTCTGGAAAAAAAACTAAGAGCGTTTCGTTACAATTTACGTTGAGAACAAGGGTAATTCACAATAATATGCTTCCCGGACGGTTAGTCCATAAGCTTGGTGAACCTGAAGACCAGAAGCTGCGTAGCAAAACCTGCAAACTCAGCCGAGAGTTTATTTCCCCTATTAAGTTCACGATTAGTATGGGCCTGGGCGCCGGACTGACAGTACAGATCTGCCGACCAATTTGGGCAACCCAGGGCCCCTGGGAACAAGGGTAAGATCTATATAAAACGCTCCGGTTCTATACAAGGAACGCCGTTAACAACTGTAACGTTTTATCTTTTTAAAACGGGTAAAATTAAATTAAAATAAATTGTTAAGATTGTTAAAACTTACATACTCCCTTAGAGGTGTTTACAAAGAATAATTGAATGAAATATATTACTTAATTGCGTTGTGATTGGGAGCGATAACCCCTTAAAATAAAAATACCTGGTTCGTTTGCTGATGCCCCTGCTGTTGAGGGTTGAATCGTGAAAAAAAAAAAACAAATTAAATGAACTTGACCTAAATTTTACTATAAGGGAATACCTGAAAGAAAAGGTAAGAAAAAGCAAAACTGAGGCAATAATTGACATGACAAAATTTATACCAAAAATTAACAATTTATTAAACGTTGTTTGACCATTACGTACACACTGCCTATAGGCTAATTTCACACTGAGGATACACTCTCCTCTAATTTTCATCATAATCAGTTCTTTCATATTATAATTTAATTTAACAAAATTCGCGTACGATTCATTTCATATCATAATTTAACCGAATTCGCGTAGTGGCTGGTAACCAAAAATTTTAATTCATTAATTATTAAGTTAAATAAAATAAAACAAAACTAAGGAAAAACATCATTATAGCTGCAGCGAATAATTAAAAAAAAGGGTGACGGTACCGTCTTCATTAGCAGAATATAAAAGGGGATGGGCTAGCAGGTCTTGTCATAGAAGTCTTTCTCTCCATTCTCAGACATCAGGGGTACGCTGGGGCAATTTCATCAACATCTCCGGTATCAAACTCGTATCTCCGGGGTAGTAGTGCTTGAGGGATGCCCACCTTCCAAGTCGCCAGTCCGAGGAGAAAAAAAAATCCTCCCCCTCCAAAAATTCTCCTTTCGAACTTCTCCCTCCAGTTGACCTCGGCACCCCTTTGTATGGCTACGCGTGGGTGAAAATGAGGCCGTCTTCGCTCCTTGATTTTAAAAGGGAAAATCAGACCAACAGAATTTGAGGGGCTTGAATTATAAAATGATAGGCTGTATAGTTTTTTTTTCAAACTTTGATCTTGCATCAAATTGGAATTTCTTTTTAAAACTCTGGGACTAAGTGCGGCGCTTGGCGATGTTCGATCTATCAATACGCCTTGTAATGGATGGTACTTCTTGTAATGGATACTTTTTTCTAATCCCTTTATTCGGTGAAGTTCTGGGTATGTGCTGCGGGAATACTGTGAAAACGGCGATGAACTCGTGTATCGATTACTTTGCCCTACCAGCCCAGTTTAAACAACGGTATAGATACATTATAGCAAATTTACTATTAAATGAAAAAAAATAAAACACTCTGAAATTAATAATTAAATATGTTGAATATTTACCAGCCACCAAAAAAACCAATATACCAGCCACTTTAACAAGTAAAAGAATAAAATGAAAGAAATCAATGTTACAGTCATATCTAGTTATTCAAAGTTGAAGAATCAATTATCAATGCTTGCCGTGATCCAATATTTTAATATACTCTTATGCTACCTCCCATTTTCAGAAAAATTGCGCACCTTTTTCTAATAATCTTCAGTAATAATCAAGCAGTCAAAAATTGGATCACCGCTAGTTGGAACAAGTTTAGTAGAGGCTTACAGAATTTTAACAATGCTAATATATTTAAAGACAGAGATTACAACGCGCTTTATATATTAATTATATCCTATAATATTAGTTATTAAATGTGTTTTACCTACGCCACATAACGGTTAGATCTGCATAAAACAGCCAGTCCTAAAGGTGTTAAGTTTATTGGAGGTAAAATAGTTAATCATATACATACGTTCTGGAAGAAAATATCGGCACATCAAGGCAAATCGTTCTTTAGAGAGATATTTACCGCCAAACAAGATAACGATCGAAAGTACAAGGTTAAGATCTTTCACGAATCGTTGCTCTGCAATGTGCCTGAACGGTTTCATACAGGGCTTCAGTCCCTTGAGTTGAAACCCACACAGCATCGGTGGGAACGCAACCTTGAAGTTGACAACAATGACAACAACTACTACAAAAACACTTGTAATTCGGCTGGAACGCTTTAGAGTGGTCATCAAAAATTAAGGAAGATAAACCAGAAAAGCAGGATGAAACTATCCTCTCTATACTGAGAGACATTTTGAATTATTGTTAAGAATTTTTTTCCTAATATAATATTCGTTTTAAATTTGTTTAAATTTGAAGTTTGAATATTGATATTTGTTTGCTTTGAACAGTAAGGGAAGCTGCCACTTTTAAAATGCAGATTTTTTTAGATTTGTAGAGGGATATATTTTGTTGGAATACAGAGTTCTTTATTGGGAATGTTAGAGCATGAGGAAACAATTTTAAAATTTATATTTTCATTATAATTGTTACTTTTTATCATAACAGAACAATATTCTAAGCTAATGGAACCTAGCATTTCAACTCCCCAGTCACTAGGGTTTTTTAAATGAATTAATTTTATTATTGATAAGAACCATTTTTTAATCTGATAATACATTCTTCATTCCAAGTTTGTTTTAATCTGAAGTTTGAATACTGCAATTTGTTTTACCTTGAACATTACAGAAAGCCGTCAAATACTTTTACAATACAGATTTTTTTTGTTTTGTAATGGGATGTATTTTGTTAGAATACAGGCTGTTTATTGAGAATTGTAATGTTAAAGCACTGGAAAACATTTTTTGGGGTAGTTTAATAGTTTATATTTTCATCATAATTGTTATTTTTTTATCATAACAGTGCAATATTCCTAGGTAATGGAACCTAGCCTTTCAATTCACCAGTCACTGGGGTTTTTAAATGAATTAATTTTGAATTATTGCTAAGAATTACTTTCTTTTTTGTCTAGTACAATATTCATTTTAAGTATGTTTAAATTTAAAGTTTGAACATTCCAATATTTCTGCTTTGAACAGTACGGGAATTGCCAAATGCTAAAAATAAACAGATTTCTTAAGTTTTGTAAGAGCTGTGTATCATTAGAGCACGAGAAAAGACTTTTCATTTATAACTTTAATACGTTATATTTTCCTCATAATTGCTATTTTTTAATCATAACAGATCAATATTCTCACCTAATGGAACCTAGTGTCTTAATTTACCAGTCACTAGGGTTTTTAAAAGAATTCATTTTGAATTATTGCTAAGAATCCCTTTTTTTTTGTCTAATGCAATATTCATTTTAAGTATGCTTAAATTTTATGTTTAAACATTGCAATTTTTCAGCTTTGAACAGTACAAGAAGTTCCCAAATAGTTAAAAAAAACAAAAACAGATTTCTTTTAGCTTTATAAAAGCTGTGTATCCTGGTTACAGCACGAGAAAACATTATTTTACTTGTAACTTTAATACGTTATATTTTCATCATAATTGCTATTTTTTAATCATAACAGAGCAATATTCTCACCTAATGGAACCTAGTGTCTCAATTCACCAGTTACTAGGGTTTTTTAAAGGAATTAATTTTGAATTATTGCTAAGAATTCCCCTTATTTTTATTTAATACAATATTCATTTTAAGTATGTATAAATTTTATGTTTGGACATTGTAATATTTCTGCTTTGAACAATACAAGAAGTTCCCAAATAGTTAAAAAGAAACAGGTTTCTTTTAGTTTTCTAAGAGCTGTGTATCGTGGTTTTTTTACTTGTAACTTTAATACGTTATATTTTCATCATAACTGCTATTTTTTAATCATAACAGAGCAACATTCTCACCTTTTGGAACCTAGTGTCTCAATTCACCAGTCTCTAGGGTTTTTCTTTTTAAAGGAATTAAAAACTTGAGCATTCGATGAATGCTTGTAAAACGCGCCACTTATAAATTGCTACAAACGGAAAACGCGAGAGATCCCGAACAGCTGAAATATTGAGGTAAAGAATGAGTGAACAGGGTAATCCAATATTGTTTCAGACTGAGCTTTGACAAAAACTTGCACTCCATTCTTACGGGTTGATTGTCAGGGAGTGCGGGGATGTGGGCTCAAGGTTCTGCCCCGAATAGCAGACAATGGCACACTCCAATTTGGAGAAGGGCCAGATTCTTGGAACGATCTGAGATAAGCCAAAGAAGCAATTAATGACTTCGAGTAGTATGATTCTATTTATGTATTGCACCCAGAATCATTGGATTTCAAGGGGACAAAGGGGTGTTAGCCCTGTTTCATTTTGCGCGACTATTGAGTACTTGCCCGTTCAGTCGTACAGCGGGGAAAGTTGACAGAGCCAGTTAGTGAGTGGAGGTGATCAGGAAATTGATCTGGACAAGCACTAGTTGACTGTTTCTATTAGCCAGCTAAAACAAACCCTAAAATCCGACTTATAAATTTAATATGCAAGAATAAAATAAATAAACAGAAAACAATAAATGATTTCTTACTAGTAATTTTAAATTTAACATTGTACTCATAATAATAAAAAAAACATTTAATATCATTTAATTAAAATAATTTAGAATTGCTCAAACCGTTACTAGTCCTTTGATAAATTAACCTTATAAATTTTATTGGGCTGTCGATTTTACACAACAGGCCGTGTTATATGCTTGAAGTTCTTTATGCGGTTTGATTTGATAAAACTTCTGCTGAATAACTATTCTCAACTAAATCTTGAAACTGACGAAAAAAGTCATTATTTTAATAATATGAAGGGGTATGTAACGAAGAACAAAACCTCATTTTATCTATATCATTCATTTTTTTTCATTTTACCATTGTAGATATTTTTAGAGTTAGAATTGCGAAATTCTCACCTTAGTATCAAGTCGATACCATAAATAGCAGTTTTCAGTAAGAAATTATTTTCAGAGTTAAACAACAGCCTAGAGTCAAGTTTTAAAGTGTGAAATATAAATGTTTGAATATACAGAGGCTGTTCACACATTTTTTAGACGATGTATATTGTATTCACAAAACTAAATTACATAAAATTCTTGTGTTTTAAATATTCTATTTGACATTCCTTATTCTGAACTATCTTTCGACACCGCAATTTCCAGGATAATAATGCCTTTTGAAGTGTCAGAAGAGGTATTCTATCCCATTCCTCCTGAACAACTTTCCAGAGTCCTGTAAGGGTTTTGGGACGACGTTTGGATAATGCAGATTTTAAAAGTCCGAAAGCACAAAAATCCATAGGTGATACATCGGGAGATTTAGTAGGGATATCAGTGAAGGGTATGGCCTTGATACCAGTTTTTTGTTCCATTTCTTTTAGGAAATTTACAGTGGATTTTGATGTGTGACTGCTAGCTTTGTCCTGATGGAGTCTCACAAATTGATGGCACTGTGGGTAAAGCGATGGTATTTCATTCAGAAAAATTGGCGATAAAATATGTTCCTGATAGTATTTGGAGTTAATCTTGACATTTTTTTCCACTCTCTTTATTTTTAACTTGCCATTATAAGAAAAACCAGCAACAATCATGAATCCCTTAGAAAAACTTTCTTTCGATTCTTTGAACCATGTACTTAAACTTTTTTCTCCCCTTTTATGAAAATAAATGGCTATTTTTTTTGTTGCAATCATTTAAATACACCCAGGATTCATCTATTGTGACAATTGTTTTCCATTTTTCTTTGGATAAGTGTTTCTAATATAGAATTCTGCAGCGTGTCCTGCGTTCAGCGATATGATTTGGAAGAAGACGATGCACATTGCGTTTTTTCGCTTTCTTAAGATTTAAATCAACGTTTATCATTTTGTTTACAGTGGACACCGAGCATTTTAATGATTTTGCAACTGTCCTTTGACTAGGGGGATTTTCTTTTAACATTAAACAACGTACCTTTGCAATAGTCGAAGATGTCCGTTTTTTCCTTGGATACTTGTTTGGAATTTTTGTCCCACTTGAGGCTCCAATTTGACGTTTTTTTCCTTTCTTGTTGACGATATTACCTATCGACGCTTTAGATATCACAAAACCATGACTCTCACATCGTTTTTGGATAACGGAGTATGCATATTTCTCTTCGGAAAGAGCATAAATGTAGCCTTCGAACCACTGCTTTGTTAAAAACGCCATTTTGAATTTTAAAAAAAACTTTCAAGCCGTAGACGATAATTTTGACCTTCAAAAACATAGTACAATTGCAATTATTTCTTTTGCATCAAACGATTTTTTATTACCGCTTACCAAAATCGTCTAAAAAATGTGCGAACAGCCTCTGTATAACACCGAAAAATCATTTTTATGCTTGGTTTATAGATTTTTAGCGTTATGTATGGATACATTATATGTTAAGTGTGTTAAGTTACTGATCTGTCCCTTACACATTAACGGATAGGATTTTATTAAAAAGATGTCGAACTAGGAATACAAAAAAGTGGATAAATATTATTACATTTTCATAAATTTTTCTGCCCCATTAAAACCTCTGGTAAAGTAAAATTATTTTGATAGATAGTTTATGTCTGTTTTGAACATTTTAGCCCATGTTTGACAGAGTAATTCTTCTTTGATCGTTTAAAAAATCTTAAGTAATTACACAACGTATCATAAAACAAATAAAAAAATGTTAATATATGAGGCTTCACTTAAAATTTTTGATGGGCCTTAAAACTCACGAAAGATTTACGCAAGTATATGACGTATTATAAAACAAACATAAAAATATTTAAATATGAGGCTTTACTTTAAACTTTTGATGAGAAATAAAACTGACAAATGATTTACGCTTTTGTATCTCGTACCATAAAGCAAATAGAAAGATACGTATTAATATATTGGGCTCCACTTCAAACTTTTGATGAGCAGTAAAACTTGCGAATGATTTACATAATTGTATTTCGTGCAATGAAACAAATACAAAGATATTAATATATGAGGATTCACTTAAAACTTTTGATGAGAAGTAAAACTAATGAATGATTTGCGACATTGTATTTCGTTCTGTAAACCAAATACAAAGTTATTAATATAATGGGCTCCACTTCAAACTGTTGAGCAGTAAAACTTATGAATGATTTACATAATTGGATTTCGTGCTATAAAACAAATATAAAGATATTAATATATGAGGCCCCACTTTAAACTTTTGAGGAGAAGTAAAACTTACGAATCATTTATGCCATTCTATTTCGCACTATAAAACAAATAAAGATATTAATATAATGGGCTCCCTTTTAAACTTTTCATGAGCAGTAAAACTTACGAATGATTTTCATAACTATATAATGCATAATAAAACAAATACAAACATATTAATATATGAGGCTTCCCTTTAAAATGTTAATGAGCAGCAAAACTTGAGAAGGATTTACACAAGCACACTTTTTAATCATGTATAGAATGTAATGTTTATGACATCAATTTGTATCTTTATTAGCCACTTCATTCATTAAAGGTATATCTACCTTTTCATCATTCATCAAAGGTATTCTACCTTTTTTATTACCCGATTTAAAAACGAACTTTAATTCTTGCTAAGAAAAACACACGGATTTCTAGTATTACATAATCAGTGTGTATTTTCTCTGGCACATCTACCAGAGAATCCCTAATTATTTTAACCTGTGCCGGTGTAGTTTTTTCCTCGATTCTATTTTTTGCTCCAAACAGACTGAATTGATTTTTTTATTTGCCGCGGAGAGAAAATGGAAAGGTTTAACTTGAGGGTCCTAGATAATAGCCCCATTGGATTCCCTCTGCTCAATGTTAATCTACGGAGAAAAATTTTCAAAGGATTGTCGACTTGGATTTAAAGATTTTTTAAAAATTGTACTTTGTTATGGGAAAAGAAAATTTTTAACTCTACTGTCTAATTTATTTTAGGAATTTCGTCCACCAAAGCAAATTATTTGCATTTGAAACACAATATACCACATTCCCCCTTTGAATAATTTAAATTTTAAAATATTATTTGCTTTTCTTTAAAGGGAAGAAAAAGATACCCAAGTAATAAAATTCTTTCATTATTTCGGAGTACAATTTAAAAAAATCTTTAAATCCAGTTGCACAATCATTGGAAAAATTTTCTTCATGGGTTAACATTCAGCTGAGCGGATCGAGTATGGATACTATACAGCAATCTTAAGGCTGCTGTGCATTAACCCTATTGGATTTGCTCACCTCAATGTTAACCTATCGAGAAAATGTGTCTACTTTTGACAGCTACATAAATTCAGATAATCCTATAAAAATGGTATTTTCAGATAGCCTGAACTTTTCTGCATCTTGCAACAGGATACATTTTATAAACTTCGTCTACCAAAGGAAGAGTTTAAAACACACTATATCAGATTCCCCCCCCCCCCCCCCCCCGAATAATTTAAATTTTAAAATATTATTTGCATTTAAAAAAATGCGAAAAATGCTCTAAGGTGTAAAATTTTCATCTCTATTATGGAGAACATTTTTTTTTAATCTTTCCATCCAAGTTGGAAATCCTTGGACACATTTTCTCCATAGGTTAACACTGAGGTGAGCGAATCCATTGTGGCTACTACACAGCAACCATAAGGCTTTATCTAAAGGTTTTTTTCTGTTGTTCCATGTTTTCTATAAGGATCAATCAGGCGAATGAAAGTAGAGCTCCAAGAATCCTTCAACTGAGGTTTTAGGAGTATAAGTTCAAAGGCAATTTCTGATCTACACTGAAAGCCGTAACTACTGAGGTCGTGGCTTTGAAGCGCTTAAATGCATTAGTTCTCTGTGAGTTCATTTTTCAATGGCTTCCTCCATCTGCTTGACGTAAACATGGTATATTTGTCTTTTGAAACCTTCTCAATAAGACATCAAGACTCCAGGTTTGTATTCCCGGTTTAGAGAGAAAATTTGAGTTAGTTTGTAAAACTCCTAAAAGTAAGAATTCCTCTGATTTGTTTCATTATGAATATGCTAATATGATTGTAGAAAGGCTACTTGCCATGAAAATAATACTTTATTTAAGCATAGTAATTAATTTGAACATGAATCGTCAAAAGAAATAAAGCCAAAAAAAAAGTTTCCGTAACGTCATATGCTAATCGTCCGAGACTTGTAGTTCAAACATACCACAGTAAAAAAAAGCTGTTGGAGACTTTAAATAAGCTGGCTAATGGACGCTATATAAACATCAGCCATTCGAAATTATTGGAGATAAGCTTTAAGATATTTTGGTGTTGTTGCCCCTATTTACATCACAGTGTTTCGCTGATCCTTACATTTGTGAACAGTCCATAGTGACAATCACACCTACTGCTCCTCAACCTGACGATGAACTATTAATTAGTTCGAAACATATAACCACCCCTTTATTAGCATTGTGGAATATAAGAAGTTGAATTTTCCTTTTGTTGTATTTTCCTTTCCGGAAAATACAACTTCTGTATTCCACAGAAGTTGTTTAAAATACAGAAGTTGTATTTTCCAGAACACTTCTGGAAAATACAACATCTATATTCCATACAACTTCTATGGAATACAGAAGTTGTATTCCACAACTTCTGGAAAGTTGTGGAATTTGTACTTTTATTTATATTGGAGTTGGAGTATGGTACTGTTGAAGTGCTTTTATTTATATTATTACTGAAGATCCCAAATTTAGTTTTGAGCCAAGAACTAGTAAACTATCAACTGGCTATTATTTTAGGTGTTCGGCTTTTGAGCTTTTTCTGCTTGCAGGGCTATACAGACCGAGATATATAGTTCTCAGCAGCTTTCTCTCTTTCCGGGATGCCTTAGACACTGGGTCGTCCTCACATAAGGGATATCCCGAGAACAGTTGGAAAGAATCCAAGAATTAAGGCACTGAAACGTACAGCTTCATCTTAAACCTGCAATGACATACATCTCAATTCAAATTATGAGATAATTTATTAAAATAGCCGACGATAAAGGATGTGTTGCGAGGGAAGGCGCTTTCTTTGCTCATTATTATGAAGGTATATCTCCCGTTTGCAAAGAAGATTGAGCATGAGCCTTTAATCTCCTGGAAATCAGTATTTGCCAGTGATGAATCAATATTCTATTTGCGTGGTTTAAGCGAGCTTATCATAGTTGGTGAATATGTAAACTGTTTCGATTGACATGCGAAATGTAGCCATGGGAACATGAAGAGATGAAGTTCTTAAAGATATGTCGGTATTTATTTATGGGATTTTTATAAATATATTTGCTGAAACCTTCTGAACAGTGCGGGAAAATGGTACCGTGGAGAAACATTTATCTTTAAGTGATAAGGACGAGATAATGATAAAAACATTTTTTCAAGCATTTTTAAGGGAAATTAGTTTTGTAAGCTGTCGCAGAGAATTAATCCTCTGACGACCGAAGGCCCAGTTTGCAGCTTACCGCAAAAGTGCGTTCCGGCCGAAAACAAGAAGGGGCTTTCCCCTCCCCCACAGAACACCCCGACGATTGTACTGAAATTTGTCACGGTGGAGTGCGGCCCCACTATGAGCAGTCCCCTCTATCAGCACCAGGTAATACAGTACGCAGGAATCGGTTCTAGACAATCGAACCAGAAGATCGGTCAAAGACCATCGAACAGATAAAAGAACTACTCTGTGGGGACGTTGAATTGTTAGTAGAATGACCACCTACCAGGCACTATAGGGGGGGGGGGGAGGCAATGTATGAGAATTTCTGCCGGTCGTCTGGACTTCTCAATGTTCAGAGGGTTCTAATGCACCCGCATAGTTTTAGATTTTGATTTTCATTGATCATTTTAAATGTGTGTACTTTTGTTACATGCGTTAATTACCAAGCCATGCAAAAAGAAATACATTGCTTTAGTTAATAGAAAAAAAACTGTTTCTTTAATTGGAGAGATTAAAATGGTGTAATTTCCTGGGGCATTTTAAACGTTTTCTTTTGGCAACATGAAAATGGGAATTGAAATTCTAGTGAAGTCCAGTGAATTTATTCAACTCGCATTCTATCGAAAAATTGGTTTCTCATTAGAATCTAACGTATTTAGGTATTAACTTTATCTTTATAACTGCTATGTGTGAGTTCTGGTATACATTGTTATCAATAAACTATAACCGCATCTGTGATTAGCATTTACTAACAACTACCAATGAACACAACCTCTTAAGAATACACTGATATCACTGTTTTATCACTATTCAGGAATAAAGAAGCCTTGGATCTGATCATATTTTAGATCAGGGATACTCAAACTGCTGCCCATCATGCTTTTATGTACGTCCCGAAACACTCATTATCAGGCAATTGCGTTTGTAAACATAATTTTGGAAATGAATGCCTGAAAAATACAAAACTGTACATAAATATGTGCCATCCCCTGCTCACGTCGTCCGCATCAACATATCTTTGTGAATCCCCCGATTGCAAAAGGAAATATTCGAAGAACGTATGTCGGTTTGCTGATTTTTACCTTGTTGAAGTATTGACAATACTATGTAGCAAGTATAAACCTGATTTGTTTAAAATAGTCGAAAGTTTGTATCAACGTAAAAAAAAATCACACGTTTTAAAAATAAACGTTTTTAAATAAACGTTTAAATACATTTAGGTTTTAAGTTTTATTTTTTTACATTACTATATTATGGGTAGGGATACGTAATTTTCGTATTTACGAAATACATGCGAATAAATGCGAAATTTCCCGATATGAGCGGATAAATGTGAAAGTTATTTTTTTGTTATTACTTTTCGGCGAAAACTCTGTGATAAACGGCTTTTTAAGCGAAATTAGGTAATAATAGCAATAAATTTTTAACATAATTGCTTATCTAAGACCGTCCACAGTCTTTAACTGAGAGATCTCAACCTCGAAATTTGATTATTACTTATTGCTAAAGACTTAAGGAAGAGAATGGGAGGATTACTACAAGTTACTAAGAACTTTGATATTTACCTAGCCAAGTAAGTAAAATTCGGATGTCTTTTAATAAATGCGAAATTTTTAAATTAATATATATATATATATGTGTGTGATAATAATCACATTTGGGAAATTTAGCACAAGTTGAATTGATGCGCAGAACACTTATTGGAGATGCAGTCGGGCTGAGTGTGGTTCAGGAAAACACTTTTATTCAATTATGAAGCATCGCGAAGGCTGCAGCGGCCACATGACTTGTCCGGCGTACATGCCAGGACGGGACGCCGATTACATACAGGAGCGGACAGCAACAAGAGTTAGAAACGAAGAGAGGGAAAAGTCTTGCGTTCATGCAATATTAAATGGGTGTTTTGCGATATTGACGCCAGAGGGCCTAAACTACTTAATTTTTAATTGGGCGACTTCAGATTCGTGGAGTTCACGTGTCCACTTATCGGGGACTTTACTGCTAGATCCCACGCTTGTTATAACCGTGAACTGTTTAACTGGGCATAGGATAATTGGCCATAAAGTTCTTGCAAAGTGAGGTTTTTGACGTTATAGAGACATAACTTCAGAGTCGTTCGAGGGCTCTTCAAGAATTTTGACACTATACTGACATTCGAAATCTCATAAACTTCGAACACTCATATCTGGGGCTGTTATTGAGTTCAGATACTTCACATGCCTGCTTAATGATCTGCAGGGCTAATATAAATTATACTTACTTTACTTTTAGGTTGCAATTTTTGGAAAAGGGGTCGTGCTTTATTAACAAGAGAATGTGCTTTAAAGTAAAGTAATTTAGGAAGACGCGTTTTCTTGTTACACACACACACACACACACACACACACACATATATATATATATATATATATATATATATATATATATATATATATATATATATATATATATATATATATATATATATATATATATATACATAATACGTTTTGAGGAGTTTTTAGTAACATTTTATTCAGACAAAAATCATTCGCATTTGGGTGAGCGATTTTCTCTTTTGACTGTCTATATCTATATGAACTGGCAATTTTCTCAATAACAGGTGCTGGCAAAATATTAAATTATTAACACTATATTACGTCCCTATGTATGTATTTGGAATATAAAAATGAAATGTGTTGTAAAACACCCACATGAATCACACAAGTTATAAAACTCATAATGTACTGTAACATTTAAGCATGCAGCAATTCCCAAAATATAATAAGCAGAGAGTAAGTTCATGTTACGAGGCATCTGATAAGGTGCTCAATGAAATAGGGCATCATGAGTGAAATTTGACTTAGTTTACTCCTATAAGTCTTTAAATTTCTTTCAGAACAGCTTAAGATTACTGTATGCGTAATGTGTTGTTGCATTCAAGCATTCAGCAGTTTAGAAAAGAGAGTGAGTAGAAAGTAAGTTCACGTCACGAGGCGTCTAATTAGGTGCTCAATGAAACAGGGCACCATCATAGTTTACTCCTAAGACTTTTAGTTCCTCTTATAGCAAATTATTATTGTTTCTTGTAGCAATTTCATTGAACTGCTTCTATTCATTAATACTTACCGCATAAAAACCACAATACATCTGAATTATTTGCTTGCAATTGGGAATAAGAGTTTCCAGCTGTAGAAATGTGCCTAGACAATCTTGATATTATTGTATGCGATCAACCAAAATAATTCTGGATGTTATTAATGGCTTGAAGAAATGAAATACTCAATAAAAAAAATGGAATACTCAACAGAAAACTCAAAAAATGAAATACCCAACGAAATGCTTATTATTATGTATTATTTTATGCGATAATAATATTACTTTGATAGCACAAATATAAATGTAAATAAATAAAATTATAAAATTTTTCGAACGCTGAGGCACTTGTCGCTAGACATTCGCCTGTATGTACACCGCGAGACTGCTGGCCATTCATTGAAAGGGGCATCGTATAGGTAGCCAGCACTAGCCCCTACAAGCCGGTCCGTAATTTAGAATCGAGTCAAGTGATGAGGCTGGTACACTTGACCCCGCACCTCCAGAGGTAAATTTGAGTCCTTGGACGACATTGCAGCCACGAAAATAATAATATATAAATATCGCAAATCGCATTATTTTATATAATATTTTATGTATTGTATATGATACTATTATTTTCGCAATTAATTAAAATATTCTAAATATTATTAATGGTTTAAAGAACTTAACGAGATACTTTGATACCCTGATGTAAATTATGATAATATTCTAAATTTACTCAGTAATCAGTAAAGTCTTATCAGCTGAGTTTCTCCCTTTCCAATCAAAAATAGCTCAGACAGATTTTTCCTCATAAAAATTTCAAGCTCCGTGGCACGCAAGAAGTTGAAAACAACGCGGTTAAACGTCTTCCCCCCCCCGTTCTTTCTCCCCCGAATTTACTCTTGCAAAGCGGAAGAAAGAAAAGAGACGTCGACATTTTTCTTCAAACGTCACGCGAGCGTAAAATATCCGACACGTCATAATATACTTCGGCTCTTACACCATGTTATGCGAGGGAAGTGGAAACTTTGTCTTTGCACTCATTTATCCCTATTTTTAGACCGACGATAGGAAAAAAAAAAAAATTGTATCGTTGTATCGGCAAAAAGTAACGCCCCGGTTGCGAGGTTAAACAAATAGATATTCATAATTCAGACTTCATGTTTGGCAGGTTCCCATAGGTTTAACAAATTCATTAGTGTTTCTCTGAATCAGAAGTATCCTCAAAATCGGAGACTCCGGGTAGCGATGCTTAGCAATAAACACCTGCAAGTCAGACAGTTCAAGTCAGCAAAACTGGAGAGTTGCCAGGAAGCTCCTTTCACTCCCCGTTACTATTTTCCTATATCTATTCCCCCTATAGAGACAGAAAGGTCTCTTTTTTTATGTGGATATTTTTTTCTGCGGGTTTGTTTCTAAAGAGTTGGGTTAGAAAACAGCCTTGTCTTTTGGGAGGAAACCAAAATCTGTAAAGGTGTACTCGACCTTTATTTTCAATAATGAAACTTTATAGATAGACTTAAGAACGGAATTCACATGCGATACAATTTACATTAATTCCGGGGGCTCTTCTAGTTCTCTTGTACATTATTTGTTTAAATACCGTGTTTAAATAGGTATTAAGGTAAAATATTAAAATAATATTTTATGTACTTTAAATGATACTATTATTTTCTCAATTAATTAGAATATTCTGAATATTATTAATGTTTTAAAGAACTTAACTAAATACTTAGATACCCTGATGTAAATTTTGATAATATTCTTAATTTACTCAGTAATCAGTACTCAATTCATGCCTATGGTTGGAGCACTTTTTTTTCCTAAAATGTACAGTACTCATTAAATACATATATTTTTAGTTCAAATGGGATATAAAATCATGAAAACAAATTTAATTTTGGTAAAAATTTCATAACATTTTAAAATAGAGGGAATTTTTTTGTAAATTTTTAAGTACAATTTAGTGCATACGCCGGAGACCCTATACTCAATTCGACTAAATATATTTTCATTTCCTTTATGCTGTATATTTCTGTGACACTTACTGTACCTGTGTTCTGAAGTAAAAGTTTTACAATATTTTCAAAAATCACTGAAATATACAAAGAAAAGTGATAAAACACTTATTTTTTAAAAAATTATCTTTTTATAAATATAGGTACCTGTTGAATGATTAAATTAACACATATAGCTTAGCTTTTAGGTCTAAACATAGCTAGTAATATGTAAAACACTATCGCAAACTTTCATTGAAATACATTGAAAACTTTTTAAGTTATTAACTCTCTAGTTGATAAATGCAACTGAAAAATGAGTTTTCTAGAAAATACATGTAAAGATGCTACATCCGGTTTATTAAATTGACCATAAATTCTCATCTAAAGATAGTACGAATAAAAGTAAAGTGACTGTAAGAAAAGATCGATTTTATATTGCTCAACTGACGGGAACGACCGTACGAAATGGCTTCGTCAGTGTACAGAAAAGTTCTCAAAGGGATTCATGATAGTTGCAGGATATCTTAGAACGGCAAATTAAAAATCAAAGACACTCAAATAAAGCCAAAATTAATTCACTCTACTATCAGCGTAATATTTTAGAACCAATTTATTAAGAAGAAATTACAGCCTTATATGGAAAGGACATTCATAAAGGTCGAGCTTCATGTGGACAAAGCCTCTAGTCACACGTCTAAATCAACTGCCGCTTATTTAGCAAAGAAAGAATCAGAAACAGGGATAAAGTGTATCCCATTTAATGAAATACCTGTAAAATCACCTGACGCTTCTCCAATGGACTTTTGAGCTTTCGGTTTATTAAAACGAGCCTTAGGAAAACGGCATCCAAGAACACTAAACGGACTTTGGAAAACGGTCCAAGGGGAATGGGGTAAAATTGACATGACAATACTAAGAAAGAGTGTACTTTCATGGAAAATTCGAGCTAGAGCTATTGCCAAGAATCACGGCTATGAGATAGAAGCAAATCGCCGCAAAAAATACGGCATTTATTCATAAAACTTAACTATCAAAATCGTTTTCCTAAAGTGCGAACGACCTTCTGTGGAACTTTCAAGCAGAATTCTGTATACGAAAAGTAATGATATATGTATTTACACTCTTACTCTTAATTTTAAATTAAAATGTCGCAAATATTTTTACGCTATTAAGATTTACAATGTCCAGATTATAATAATTTGGGGAAATTGTAGACACAGGCATAAAATATTTTCGCATTTAAAGTTTAGTGACGACGAAAAGAGTTGGAGATTAAATACTAAATGAAAACGGTAAAGTAAGCACGATTATATTATTTTATAATGGCATTCCCTTTAATAAATGCAAATTAATAAGGATTTCGGTTATTGTGATATGTTAATTTAGCTTTTTTACTAAAAAGAAAAAGGGGTAAGTTTAAGAATTTAACAAACATTTAAATTTCAGCTCTACTTAAAGAAATTCAAATCAACGGAGAAACGATTGAAGCAGATCAACTTGAGCTTGTACAAAATTTAACAGATGCTTTAACTAGGAGTTATTTAGGTAAAGTAACTTGTTCTTTTACTGAGAAATTTTAAAGTTTACTCATTTTTCGGTGAGGGGGAAGTTCACAAGTCGAGGAATAAATCTACGATGAAAAAAATTGAATATGCGCTATTAAGTACTGTTATATTAAAAATGCAGAATATTTTTCTTTTCACATTCTTGTATCCGTGACATTTTATTCTCAATATTAATAAACGGTTACTTAAAGAGAATAATTCATTGATCATAGTTACCCGAAATCCAACCCACTTATTTTCAGGAACTCACGTTGTGAATATGGTAAAAGCTATTTTCTTGTTGAAATCTTGTTGTAAAACTAACGGTCGCAGATAACAATTTTGGTTAGTAATCGCTGAACACACCTCCATAGCACAATTTCCTTAAACTATCCCTGGATATAACTTAATTATTTAACCCTTTTATATAAAGCTTAATTTTACTCTGCTATGTATATTCTTTTCAGTTTCAAATTCTTTGAAGACATATTACTGAACTTTTATCTGCACTCTAAACGTTTAGATTGAATGATTCATATCATTTCCTTATAATCCTGGCGACTCACATTCGACGATTAGCGCGTCGAAAATTGACACTGAGGTTGCTTGGTCACAAGCCTTACTAGATGCTCTCGAATGTAAACCGGGTACGGACACGTTAAATCTATCTCTAATCAGAGAGTCCCTTCGTGTGGTTTGTAAGGGTGGGAGAGGGTACGAGCCCACCAGATGTCACCACAGGTGATGCACCGTCAAAATTGAGATGGCATAGAAAAAAGTCGGCCGTCGTGATGCCCTATAGCCGTGAACTAAATAAGAGCCGCACCTATTCGCTCTTTATCCTTCTGTGATCTGGATAGGATTTATCCCGCCAGGGGGCGTTATTAACAACACAATTGGACGCCCCGCCTAGTCTTGCAATTTAGATATTCCTCTGAACGGAACAGCTTATCTAAAACTCATATCCGTACTCTAGCCACCGTAAATAAACTGGAGAACTTTCGGACCCGCAGATTTAATAAAGGCCTACGACAATTTTTAAACGGTTTTCGCTCGCACTAAATTCGCAGCAGGTGCTTTGCCAACACTTCACCTTCGGAACATCGAAAATAACATTCCCTGCATTTCCATCACTGTCACTTTTTCTCTTTAAAAATTGTTTTAGACATAAAATTAGTGACTTATATTTCTGTCTCTGAGCGATCAGATTTATCTCTTCAACAGAAATTGTCATTTGCTGTTTTTCTGTCTTTAAGAAATATTTTTCAAGATAGGCTCGTTGTAACACTGCTTGAATAAAATATAAACATGAATTACACAGTTATTTCACTAGTCTGTCTGAGAAATCGAAATCTCTATAAATGTGATAACAATAGTGATAATATGCATGTTGAAAGATGAATTCTAATCATTAATTCAATTTAATTTTTTATAATGTTATTTGAAATATTTAGAAAACTCTTATATCATGAGACTGCCCTTAGGAAAACTAATGTACATAACTCCAGCAAATACCGACAGCTATTAATTACCCTTAACTGATGACGTCATAAGGAATTTTTAAACTTAGTACTTAATAATAGATATTACAACTGACCGCATTTTCAAAATAATATTAAGTTCCATTTTTATTAAAATAAAAAGGAAGAAAAAGTTTTTCGGTACAAACAATCAACTTTACAAGAATTTTCTAGTTCAGTTACGTTCCATTTTGAGCTTTGTGAATATTATATGGCTGCTCTTGCAGGAGCAATTGCTAACAAAATATAAATAAATAAGCAAATAAAATTAAAATTAAAAAAGAAGTTAAAATAGTAATAATTTTTTTAAAATTTGTGTTCTTATTAAATTTCTGGTTTAATAAATTAAAAAAGGTTGGTGTTTTATTAAATTTCTTTCTATTTACCAGAGAAAAATAATAGATAAATAGTTAGAGCTTACATCGATTATTCATTAAATAATTTTGTCTGTATACAAATGCTTAGACGTACTTTAAAAAGGGCCCAACTTATGTCTAAAAAAAATATATTCGTCCTTCTCCGACTTAACCCAGACCCCCTCAAAATTGAGGTCAAAGACGAGTCATACAGGTATACTGCCTTTAAGTTCGTGGCGAAATTTAAATAAATACAAAGTGACAACGCTTGGTTTTGATACCTTTGAAACGCTGGTTCTGTATAGAGAAGGAACACTAAAAATAACTTTATTCTGTGACATTTACAACAGCAATCTAATTTTTTTTCAACTGTTTTCAATAACCAGTACGGCCGTCGCAATCCAGAGATACTTCTAACTGTGTTTTTTCCCCTTACCTCCCTTGACATTTTTTTGTTGTTGCTGCCATCTATTTTTTGTCTATTAGAAGAAGCCGCTTCAAATTTAAGGACTCCCCTGTCGGATTGTTTTCTCGACTGTAGCTTTCATTATCTCGTTGCGGCAAAAGCTGGCCCACATCGCTCGGGAAAGAACAACATCATTGGCATTCCGAACAGACGATGCTGGATCATGTCTTTACGACAGTTTTCCCATCAAAAATTGTTACGTTGTGAAAACGCGTCACGCGAAGAATAGCGATCTGTGATTGGTGGGTACTTTGAATGAACAGGGGTATTGTTTGCTGTTTTCTTCTTCAACACATTCTCATGATATGTGACAAAAGTGATTTGTTGAAACTGGAAGTATGGCTGTCAGGGAAGAAAAGGGTGATATTTGCGTGGTCGGAAAAAAGCTAGGGAAAATCCACGGAAAGACAGCCTTAACCGTTACAGTTTATGTTTCCCCAAGTGGCAATTTGAAGGATATCAGACATTTATTTTTACCATTCTTCAATAATCAAAATTTTATGTTTGTTGTCACTTTGCAAATCCTCTTTCTTCTACCAATTTGTAACAAAACAAGTACTGAAAGACCTGCAATTATGATTGAAAAAAATTACACTAAAAACAGTATGAGTATATTCTGATGTACATGTTCCATAGCTTTAAGATAGGAATGATCAGTTATTATTTTTGAACATTATTCGACGGTAACAATTTTCTGTTTGATGCCAATTTGCAACTCTTCTTTCTTGTGCCAATTTGTAACAAAACAAGTGCTGAAAGACCTGCAGTTATGGTTAAAAAAATTCGGTTAAAACAGCATGGATATATTCCGATGAACATATTCCATAGCTGTAAGGTAGAAGTGATCAGTGATTGTTATTTTCAACATTATTCAACATAACAATTTTCTGCTTGATGTCACTTTGCAACTCCTCTTTCTTCTACCAATTTGTAACAAAACATGAACTAAAAGACCTGCAGTTATGATTGAAATAATTTAATTTATTAATAAGTTGTTCGCTTTTCACACCTTTTCTTCTCATCTTTAGAACAATAGATTTCATAGTATCATATGAAGCAGAAATTGCAATTTTTTTTAACGTAAGATTAAGTTCCTCCATAACGGTCCTCCGGAAAGGAAAATTTCAGACGCTAAAATCGTCCGTCCATCCGTCCTCGCTAGTCATAATGTTGGCCGCGCGCCACACTCAGTCTATCGCTTGGACAAGTTAAACAGAGAAGCACCAAGATGCGTCATTTTGACATATATATATGTATATGCATATATACATACGTACATTTATATAGATAAATATATACGTACAAAAGAGGCAAGCAACGAAAGTAATCCTACGTTAATAACCCGCGGTAGCTTCATTAGAAGAGACTATCTATTTTTATTTTTTTTTAAGCGGAGGCACTTATCAAATATTTGCCTATACTACGCCACAGTAAACTACGCCACAGTTTACTATCCATTTTATTATGGGGGAACCATATAGGCGGACAGCATTACCCCCTATGAAGGGACGGCACAAACGGAGGCATCTTTTCATGGCGCGACACCGGGATTCGATCCGAGCACCCTCAGCACCGAAAACCAGCGCGCTGCACCACAGGGCCGCCACAAACCCGTAAATTACAAATTAAAATAATACTTAATGCCCTAGTTGAAATCCTTGCAATCGTGTGAGTTAGAAATAAATTAAAGCTAGAGCAAATCTTTCCATCCCGTCACTAAATAACATTAGTATTAGTTATGTACCAGTACTTACCATTATCAACATTGGAAAAAAAACTAGACTTAAGAAATGAAACCGTTGTTAGAGAAAATGTGCATGATCAAAATGAAAGGGTGGAATTCAAACCCTTTTAACTTTTTCATTTTTTTTTTTTTTTTTTGTGCGTGTGTGTGCATTTTAAAGAACCATACAAATCAAAATCTGGATGATTTAAGAGCTTTCTTAAAGTTTTTTTTTCACGAGACTACTGTGTAATAAACAACTGCTAGAGTGGTGTCACGGATTAGAAGGACTTAGTTATGCTATTCTGGCGACGCGACAAATTCTCATTTTTAATGTCATTTCTTCCTGAAGCCAACAACACAGGATGTCGTGCTAACATTTTAAATTTCTTCGTTTGGTGATAGTGAAGTTTTTGGTGATAGTGAAGTTTTTATTACTTTCTTCCTCGCGTGTTTTACCTACGGACCAGTGATCTTTACACCGGTCTGGTATTGCATTCATGTAACCATAGCCAGGTCCGTGTCTGGAGCCATGGATTATCCTATCTCTCCATTCATGGATTATTCAATTATACTATCTCAGTGTTATGAAACAAATTTCTTTTTGAAGGCCATCCCTCGCAGTTGGTTCCTCCATGAATATTTGTTTCCTTACATATTAATTTTGTTTAACCCTTCAGCGGGCGCGCCCGTGTACAAAGTGCAACATTTTCGTAATTTTCAATGTTTTGTTTTTACAAGTAAGGTTTGAATGTTCTAAGCAGTTTCTATTTATAGCTACACACTTTCTAATGTAGGTCTGATTTTCTGACCCTTGCAATCCTTTCCATTCATTGTTAGTCGTGATTTAACCGTGGTAAACCAGCGATCGTACTGGATTCAATACGAGAAAAGCAGAGTTGATATTGTCTATCAAATGTGCAACTATTACACGGTATTTCGCATATCACGAAGATGGACAATCTCATTGTTTTTTAGGTTTTTGGACATAATAGGAATCCATTCGCAAGTTGTCCTTAGATCCAATAAACCGGACAGTTTTGAAATAAGGCAATTGTATCTGCATTCTTTGGCCTTTAATTATAAATTATATCTCAATATTATAAACATTTTATATCTTGTCACTAGCCGGGCTTTGCCCGGCTATGCTCGGGCTCCACAAAAGAAAAAAAAGGCCCTTTTCAGGGCCATACAAATGTATTAAATTCCAGTCAATTTTCATTCCCGTCGCTGCCGACAGATGGCTGCACCATACTGGAGATGGGTGATTTGATTCTTTCGTCTCAGCGGTGGAATGCTTTTAGAATTAAAATATCTGTAAAACTATTAAAGTAATAGAATAACTGTAAGCAAAGAAAATTATCAGTTTTTAAAGCTCCTTCCAAATATGTAACATTTATGTAGTTTCATGGAAAAAATGCATTGATTTTGACATTATCAAATATGGCGGCTGGGAGGCTTTTACATTTTCTGGACTCACCCCTTCAAAAATTGTTGGTTTTTTATTAATTAAAAATTAACGGTAATTAAATTTAAAATTCGGGCTTCGACGTGCACATGTTCAGACTCTTCACTACCCGTGTGCCAAATTTCATGGCAGTAAGTTTCAAGGATTTGTCTCGAGGCCACACACACACACACGCACACGCAAACATTCGCTTTTATTAATAAGATAAAACACAGAATTATTCTTTTCAATAAAAAAAATTATTACTAAAGGAATTATCAAGGTTGAAAGAGACGTTGCACTTTGTGCCACGCGCGCCTGCTGGTGTTCTGAAAATAGGCGCGCCCGCTGAAGGGTTAAAGAAACTAACTTCTTGGCACGGATCCTGGCTTTATAAATTTCAGAAAATACAAATAAGCAAGAAGTCAAACAGAATTTCCGATTCATCTCATCTGGTGATGAGATGAAAAGTCGAGATGTTTTCGTTGTTACATGTAAAAGTTATTTTTGATATGTTGGATATTACTGTTTAATTTAGACCAATGAGACCAATTCAGGTAAAAAATGAGAAACCACATTTTTGCAAGAAGGGTCACTAAGTACTATTAGAAAACTTTTTTTTTTTTTTTTGCTACATATCATTTTAAGGCTAAAATATTAAGTTATATCGAAATTCGATTGAACAGTTCATTTGTTTAACATTTTTTTTAACCTCGTGCAGAGAAAGTAACGAATTTTTTTAGGAAAAATTTAAACAAGGTTTATTTTAGTGTGGAAGGGCACAAAATCCTGATGAATTATGTACCCGCGACCTAAGAGTGAAGTTGCTTTAAGATGCTAACGACTGCTAGTCTCTGTTCGAATTAAAACCCTCCGTTTCGTGTCCGAATATAGTATATGCTATGTTTGATGAGCGTTTCGTTTCTTAGACAAAGCAGACATGATAATTTTCAATTTTTCAGGTTGATGAATATCATAGCCATGTACATACCGGGATTTGACGAAGACAGTAGAGTGGTTCGGCGAACGTTAATGCGGTACCTGAATCTTTCTCTGGTCTTAGTGCTAAGATCGATCAGTATGGCAGTCAAAAGACGATTTCCAACCAAGGAGCATCTCATAGAGGCTGGTAAGTTGTCACATCACAATGCGAAGAAAGAGCATGTTTCATATTTTTTTATTAATTGTTGAGCTTGCCATTGCTGAATTTCAATCTCCAGGGTAAGCTAAGGGAAATTTTCCTAAAAGTATTTTTCTTATCGTAGACTAACTGAATACCCGTGCTTCGCTACGGAGTATATTCAAATTAAATACAACGGTCAATGTATGCAATTAATGCCAAAAAGAAAACAAAAAATATATTTATAAAAAAATAGTAACGGATAATTTTATAGACAAAATAATGTAGAAGAAAATATTCAAATTAAATACAATGGTCAATATATGCAATTAATTTGTATGTTTAATATCCATAAAGCATGCTAATTTGAATTATATTCTTAAAAAACTTCCATCTCAGTGAGTCTAGTAGTTAAATTTTGTCTTTTACCGTATTTTCATATTTTTTTGTGTCAGTTTATTTCGTTGTTATGCACGTGACGTAAAATTGATTTAAAGTATCACAAAAAGAAAAGAAACCACGTGATCGGCATTTGATAAATTAAATTCTAAAAACTAATCTTTAAAAATTCACCAAAAAATCAGAAAATGGAGGTAAAGATTCGAATAAGATTTCATTTTAAAGGAATTATTATGATTTTTCTCGTGATATAAATTTTACAACCATCAGATTATTATTTTAAATGCAAACTTAAAAAAAGTTACAAAAACAGCTTAAAAATTTAATTTTAAAAAATCTAAAAAGAATTTTTCAAAAATATTTCTTAGTGCATCCCTACACTATAAGAAGAATCGCCGTGCAAAATTTCAGCCCTTTAAGTCCAGCGGTTTGGTCTGTGCGTTATCTGTCAGTCTGTCTCGGAACTGTTTTATATATAGAGATTAGCAAATTTTGTTGTTACATATGGCATTTGTTTTTGGAACTTAATCCATACAATTTTATACAATGCCGAGACGGCTGGCCATTCATTTAAGGGGGCACCGTATAGGTGGCCAGCATTACCCCCTACTAGCCGATCCCGTAATTTAGAACCGAGTCAAGTGACGAGACCGGAGCACTTAACCCCGCACTTTCAGAGGTAAATTTGAGAACTTGAAGGACATTGAAGCCATGACAGATTTTACATGCACCAGCCGCTATTAGTGTACACGGTGATGGATTTGAAGCGACAGGCACCGAACCAGAGACGTTCAGATCACTGGCCAGCTGCCCTTGCCAACTGGGCCATCGTGCCCACAGATTAGGGAATGCATAATTTTAAATTCTGTTTCCTTCATGTGAAAATAGATCTTTAGACGCAATGCGCATACTTTTCAAAATTCTTTTATTTTAACTAATTAAAAAAACAATTTTAATTTGGTAGCGATGGACAGCAGAAATTTAATACGCTGCAAAAAAAAAAAGAAAAAAAAAACTTTTTACTGAAAAATTTGAAAATCTACAAACTACGTACTCTTCATTTAAACGTCTACTATGTGCATAAAGTAAAAAATATAAAATATGAATATGCTAATCTATGATTATAAAAAAATAATTGCCAGTAAAAATTCTCCATAGCTCAATATGGAGCTTGAAGATCCGTGAGGTCAACTGATGCACCACGCCTAAAATAAAACTTTACTTCTATTATGAGTCTTATAACCATCTGTATTGTATTAAGATATATTCGCTGCTACTTATTACAGGAAATGTCTAATTAGAAAATCGGAGATATCTGTATATTTAATGTTTTATTCGTATTGTTTTCAATTTTTTACTAATCATACCTCCCCTTATCTCCTTATTGCATCGAATAAAACCTTTATTTCGTGGAAGTAAATCGATTCAGCCCCATTTTATTTACTCTTCCTTATTTACTACAAAAACGAATTATATAACTTTTAACGATTTTATATCATAACAAAAGCTTTTTGGAGTTCAAAAGGGTAGACAAATTTTCTACCCACAGAATCGGCAAAAAAGAAATTCAGACCAAAAGTGTTAGAAATTCATTATGGTTGGCAAAACAGCAGTCATGTATCCCGGGTTTAAAACTCTGTAAACATGGTAACTCGATGTCATCAATTTATTTATTAATTAATTTTTTTAGTCTGATAATCGGTCATTCTTTCTTTAGAATAGAGAGAACAGCATAAAAATGTATCTAACAATGTAATCATCCTACCTAGTCTTCCCGTAAATACTGTTACAACTTTAAGAATAAATTACAAAAGTATTTTGATACATATTTTGATAATCATATGACATAACTTAGATGCAATACTTGCGAGCATACAACACCAATCATTTTTCAAAATGGTCACCATTAGCCCTCACACAGTCCTTTTGTCCTAAAGTCTATTCATCAATAGAATTACGCAGGGTCTTCATAGGAAAAGCTACAGCTGCTCGCACCAAGATTTTGATATTGGAATGACGTTTATGGCAAGCCATGCCCTCTATCACAATTCCCCAATTCACAGTTGGATCCCTTTAGTCCCAAACTGTGAGATGCATCTTGATAGTTGTTGAATTAAATTTATCAGAAACTGGAAAACGTAAACAAATACCGTCGAATGGAAATCAAATTCAATATTAATACTGAACAGTGCGTAAACTTATCTACCTCCTCTCTGGGGAATACCTTTAGGTAATTTTCCCGCGATATTTCGACATCTTAATCCTTACTGTCGCCATAGCTCAGGAAAAGACACACAAACATTGGTGGACTGTATAGCAACACAATTTTATTTAATATCTCAGTAAATGACCATTAGGCATCAGTTAGGACCTGTTCACATAGGAGTCCGTTTCGGAAGCGTAAAAGGGAAGATGGCGCTGAGACGGAAATAAACCAATCATAGGCGTTGAAAATTTCGTTGCTAATCGTTTGGAGGTTTGTCATTGGTTAAATATATTTCAATACTTTAATGCTTCCGCTACCGGATTCCTATGTGAACAGGCCCTTACTGCGGTCACATTCACCGTATGACACGACTCTCCCGATGGGGTCTCACGCTACACACTAAAATCACAAACTCACACTTCTTTCAAAAGGTGGCGCTGCTGCAACAGCGCTTGCGGTTGGTTCAGAGCACTTACTAATCACGATTTGTTATGATGGTCGAGAGCGAGAAGTTTATGCTTACTTAAGAACTGTTACTCTAACTGACGATTATAATTTCTGATTAACCCTCGAAAAGTATTAATATTGCGTTGCTTGTATTACAACACGTAAAAAATGTATCTAAATCCAGACGTCCAAGTAAAAAATTTGCTTGCATCAATTAACAGTCCTTTATTTTAACTGCCATTATCAATTGTTCTGTAAATTTATTTTTAATCTATAAATGTTTTCAATTGTTGTTTTTGTTTATAAACGTTTCGTTTTCGATATCTTTCACCCAGAATAAAAGCCCAAACCTCGACAGCCCTTTTTGACCGCAGTTTAGCTACTGATGGTTTACCTTTAATGTAAGAACTCTGGGACAAATAAGTTTCGTTATTGTTTTGTTTTACACAAACTATTGTTCTCAAACTATAGAAAAACTTAGCCGGTTCGCGATAATCTTTTTGATGCAATTTTCTTCTCAAAGTCTAATTAATGCAAATATTTATTACAGATACTAACGCAATATTTTATACGACGATCGCGACAATAATTACTAACAATAAAATTTCACGATTCGAATAAGTGTTCTGATAATGGATCTGACTGTCTGCCACGCGTCTTTACTTGCTTTTCCCACATTTCGAATGTGCTCTAGAGCAGTGGTGCTGCTCTGTAGGTAGCGGACCATAAACTGTAGGTAGCGAACCATACAGGAGTCGTGAAAAAAATGGGATAGTCTGAAGCCAATTTATATACTGAATTGTTTAATTAAAAAAACATGCTTTAAAATACCATAGAGGAGTCATGAAAAAAATGGGATAGTCTGAAGCCAATTTATATACTGAATTGTTTAGGGAAAAAACACGCTTTAAAATACCATAGAGGCGTCGTGAAAAAAAATGGGATAGTCTGAAGCCAACTTATATCCTGAATTGTTTAATTAAAAATCATGCTTTAAAATACCATAAAGGGGTCGTGAAAAAAATGGGATAGTCTGAAGCAAATTCATATACTGAATTATTTAATTAAAAAACATGCTTTAAAATACCATAGAGGGATCATGAAAAAAATGGGATAGTCTGAAGCAAATTTATATACTGAATTGTTTAATTAAAAAACAAGCTGTAAAATACCATAGAGGAGTCGTGAAAAAAAAATGGGACAGTCTGAAGCAAATTTATATACTTGATTATTTAATTAAAAATCATGCTTTAAAATAACCACAGAGGAGTCGTGACAAAAATGAGATTGTCTGAAGCCAATTTATAAACTGAATTGTTTAATTAAAGAACATGCTTTAAAGTACCATAGAGAGGTCGTGAAAAAAATGGGATTGTCTGAAGCAAATTGATATACTGAATTATTTAATTAAAAACATGGGTTAAAATACCATGGAGGAGTCGTGAAAAAAATGGGAAAGTATGAAGCCAATTTATATACTTGATTATTTAATTAAAAAACATGCTTTAAAATACCATAGAGGGATCATGAAAAAAATGGGATAGTCTGAAGCAAATTTATATACTGAATTATTTAAATAAAAAAACATGCTTTAAAATACCATAGAGGGGTCGTGAATAAAATGGGATTGTCTGAAGAAAATTTGCATACTGAATTATTTAATTAAAAAAACATGCTTTAAAATTTCTATAATTTCATATCTTTAATAGTGTTATTTAATTTTTTTGTATGTTAAAATTATATGATATTTTTAATAAGGAGTCAAACAATCTTAAAGATTATACAGGTATTCCTCGACTTATGTATGTTCGCACTTACGATCGAAATTTTAAATAAAATTTTTTTTTAAAATTACTGTTCCTTGAATGTACAATACATAGCTATATGTATTACATAATTATTAAAAAATATGATGCGATATTCTGGATTACTGCAAAAATTTATGGCGCAATAATAAAAATTTATGATGTAATAGTATCGATATCCACACGATAAGTAAAATAAACCTTTATTGGCTTCAGAAATCGCTTCAGTTTTTCACTATATTAATAAAAGACTAGAACAATTACGATCAATGGATCCAAATGAAGAAAGATTCACAAGTGTAAATCGCCGTATTCGGGAAAATCTGGCTTGCTGCCAGACAATATACAAGGAAAAGAAGACGCAAACTGTTCAAACTACCTTGGATAACTTTGTTAAAAAACTTGCAACGTATCTTCTGTCGCAAATTCTGAACCAATGAATTGTACTAACATAATAAGTAGTGATGATGAAGAATAATTTATGTCTTCTAAATACAATGTATTTTAAATTACGCATGAAAGTGAAAAATATATGTATGTGCATATGCAAAAAAAAAAAAAAAAAGTTTTAAACTTGACTTACGACCAACTCAACTTAAGACCAATGTCTCGGTCCCTACCTCTGTCGTAAGTCGAGGAATATCTGTATTGCTTCCATTGGCTTTTACCTGTGTGCGCGAGACTGCGTTTCCAAATTGAGTATTTTAAAAACCAAACAACGACGATATGAGAGTGGCATTCTCAAATATTTCACCAAATATTGAACAAATATACACATTGGCCAATGAATTAAAAACCTAGGATAAATATTTTATTGTGCCTTCTCTATGCACGAATAGTGGAGGCATCGGTTCTACAAGCTTATGGATTGCATTTACGTCTAGAGAATACCATGCATTGGCCAGAAAGAGCTTAAAATCCTGTAAAATGGATAGAACAGGAGAATGTTGCAGGATGAGCCTTTTCAACATGTTCTAAACATTTTCTATGGGAATAAGATCCGGGCTTTGTATCGGCCAGGGAAGCTGTTGGAAGTCTGATTGATGTTCAGTGAACCAATCTCATACGATTGTGACACGATGTATAGTTGCATTATCGTCCCTGAAGTATCCGTCTCCAGCGGAGTAAAAATGTAACATTTCAGGATGCACTTGATCTGCCAGTATGTCCAGGTATTGCATGGCTGTGTGTTTACCCTCAACGAACACCAGGGGCCACTTCCATACCAGCAGAACATGCCCCACACCATGATACTCCCACCAAACCCTTGCACAGAGAGAACAAGGCAAGATGGGTTCATGGCTTCATGGGGTTCTCGCCAAAATCGACGTCTTCCATCAGTGCAAAACAAGGTATAGCGTGATTCATCTGACCACATAACTTTTTCCCAATCTTCTTTTGTTCAGTTTCGTCTTTCCAGTCTTGGAAAATGTACATATAATATAATTATGTGGAAAGGTAACATAGGTACCAAACCTACCGTAAAACTGCAACAGGAGAGTTTAAAATATAATGCTGAATTGAAATATTAGGAATCCTAATCGACAGTAAATTAAACTTTAGAAAGCACATGGAGAAATTGAAAGAAAAAACAAATAAAATATTATATAAGTTAATAAGACTCACAAATGTACTAGCGGGTTGTATACCCCTGCACTTAAAAGCAAGAGCAATCAACTTGTTAAGTAAATTATATGATGAAGACAAGGAAATAATAATTAAGGAAGAAATATTTAATGCTGAAAATTTTAAAACAAGGATTAGAATTTTAGAAGATATAGATGAATTAATTAGCATTGATTGGACATTAGATGAAACACCTAAAACCTATCACATCTTTTATACAGATGGGTCCAAGAAAGGAGAAAATATTGGTGCAGGAGTGGTTTACTACAAAGGAGATAATAAAGAAATCGTCAAGGAAAGACTAAAAAATGGAAATTCCTGTATAGCTGAACTGCATGCCATACAAATGGTAATAGAAATTATGAGGGAAAGAAATATTAGAAAAAGCGACATTTTTACCGACTCAAGGAATGCGATTGAAGCACTAAAGTCTATCACATATAAGGGAGAACAAGTATCTTACATCAAAAGAATGCTGAAAAAAGAAAAGTTGATTATTTTCCTACATTGGGTTAAAGCCCATGATGGAATAACAGGTAACGAAAAAGCGGACAAAGCGGCAAAAGAGGCAAAAGAGGCATCTGAAGGAGACTATAGATAAATATTTTAAAATTAGCAGGAACACAGTTAAAAAGAAAATAGAAAATAATGAAATTGAAAAGTGGCAATATGAATGGGATCATTCTATTAAGGGTAGAAAGACGTACCAAATATTTAGCAAGGTTAAAGAAGATAGATTATTAGGAGATTTTAAGATAAATCAAGCATTAACGGGCCATGGTTCATTTGCTGAATATCAGAACAGATTCCATAATAAACCTAATACATGTACATGCGGAGAGATTCAAACTGTAGAACATTGCCTATCTGATTACATAAACTTTAATCATCTTAGAGTGTTTTTACTTACAGATATAACAAACTGGACAAACACAAATTCTATACAGATTTTTACTGTAAAATTTTTATTAAAAAGGTTATATCCATTTTGATGGATAAGCATATTACTTTCTCCCATTCGTCATAGTAGCTCAGATCTTGCTCGGTTACTTGCTGGTTTTTTGGCTATTAATAGTGCTACTTACCTGAAAATATTGTAATTATAGTGAATATAAAATTAAGCAGCATATGTTGATGATTATTTGATATACTATGTGCAGACAAAACAATAATAGCTGAAGTGCGTAGGAGGCACAACATAACGGCAGTGCTGCATAAAGGTATATACTGGGAAGCATAGCAAGCAAACATGCAATTTGAACTTAAATATATGGTACTGGTATGGTAAAGCTTATTATCGAATTCTTAAGGGTAAAATCTGTAGATTTAAGTTATAATTTCAATCAGAATGTAGTTAGCCATGAGAAAAAAAAAATAAAATAATAATAAAAAATAATAATAACAAAAATAAATAAATAAAATTTAGCAATAATTGATCATGGAATTGCTATACAGGTACCAGTGTTTAATCAGGTGGCGTTATTTAAAAGTTACAAATTATACGATGGAACTTAGTTGGGTTCAAATGGTTTGTACTGCTTGTATGAAAATATGGAAAGCTCACTGAAATGTTTAGTCGTATGAAATATGATGTATCGAGTAATGATTAATAGAATATTGTAAATGCATTGAAACATGTACCGGGTGTAATGGAATAGATAATTTAATATACTATATCATATAAAATAAGAAAAGCAGTACAGGTAGCTCGTTAATATGCTATAATATAATGTAAAAATGAGTTAAAAATAAAATGAATACCTGCATCATGTTGTAAATATGTACATAGTATCATTGTATGTATCAGTGTAACGTAAGGTATATTTTACAGTAGTATATTGATAATTTAATGTGTATCAGTGTAACGTAAGGTATATTTTACAGTAGTATATTGATAATTTAATGTGATATTATACAATCGTTTTTGAAATTAGAATTAACAAATTGGAATGGAATTTAATTGTGAAGTATAAAATATAATTGTGCTGTATTTATGTAAATGGTGTTGTGCACAGTGTCGCAGATAGTGTTGTATATTGTGTAAATAGTGATATGTACAGTATTAAGCAGAGTTGAAGTAATGTGTTGCATATAGGGTATTTATATACCACTGTAGTGCACTTATATGTTGCGTATTATTGTATAACCCAATGACAAATATAAATATAACAGGATAATACTTAAAGTTAAAGAAGAAAATGTTGCTTTGGTGTGACGGCCCCGCCGGTCCTGAAGTGAACTGGTAGGAGCGCTGTCGCGACGACTTTTTGTCAGCAGGAAAATTCGCCGTAGTATCTAACGATAGGGACGGCATGACTTACGAATCCTTTCCAGTCACCACTGCAAACGAATTCTGGCATTCAGAGCAGAAATGAGAGGTTTCATCGCAGGCATCCGACTACTTAATCCCATCCTCTGCAATTCTTTGCCCATGGTTTGCACCGAGATCGGTTGGGACGAATCTTAGTTTAAGATTTCTGTCAGTTGAAGTACAATAGAGTCCCTTTTCTGCCGCAGAGTCCGTCGGAGACGACGCCGACCACGGTCTTGATTGATTGTGTTCGAACCACAGTTACGTCTTTTGGACAAGGACTGTGGGTTCTGCTCCCAACAGTTGAACACCTTCGAAATGGTTGCTTTTGAGAACCCAATGAGTTCTGCTGTCTTCACAATCGCGGCTCCTCTAAACGGGCCCCAACCAATAAGCCCTTTTTCAAATAGCGAAAGATCTGTCGTTTATCCCATTCTACTGCGTTTATCGTGAAATGCAGCCACACACCTTACTTATACTAGCATTCTGATGACGTTTCATCCACGTCATAAACAGATTTTGCATAGCACGCCGATAGCGAGCATTTGTAGAAACTCTCACATGTTTCTAATTCATTGGCCAGTCTGTCTACTACATGAGGTCCAAGTTCACCTTTCTCATTGAATTTTTTCTAGTTTAGTTTTATATAAATAAATGAAGTTTATAATTTTCAGTATTTTAATAGGATGCTTATCATTTTAAAATAATTTTTTTAATCTTAATATTTGCTAATGTTTACCTAAATAGAATACAAATGCGTATTAATATTTAAATACAATGTTTTAGTCACACGAGATTTGGCCGGGGGAAAAAAAAAGTGTAGATGGTAAGGAAAAGATTTTTCTTAATTGTTATTATGGAAAGTAAATATATACCCAAAATTGACAGTTCATCGATTTTTGAAGCAGTTTCTCAAAATTTGCCTATTTTGTTTTTCTAAACTTTTGTTAACATTTTCATAATTATTGCATTACTACTTTTAAATTGCTGTTACCAATTAATTTTCATTGGGGTCGCGGGATTTTTCATTGAAAGAAAATGGGCCACGGTCGACAAATGTTTGCGAACCACTACTCTAAAGCATGTTGCCTGTTGCCATTCGATAGTTTTAAACTTTTTTGCGGATGATGTCATTTCTTTGGTTTGGGTTATCTCTTTACATACTCCGAGGAACATATCCCAATCTGCTTCTATGCAGGAAAATATAAAAAAGGTAAAAGAGAAAAAGATTCGGATACGTAATGAAATCGCAGCCAGATCGCCATTCTAATATAATTCATCTTTCCCATTAACAGTTTAATCTCCACAGCATTTTGAACGAACTGTTAAATAAAAATGATTTGCTTCCTGACAGAACTGACAGCATATTTTTTTCTCTCATTCATTTAATTCCACATTTTTCACGCACCTTAAACCATCCATCATTTTAGTCGTTAAAAAAGTATCAAGCGGAATCTTGGTTTATGCTGGCACTTCGACTATAAATCCGGGATAAAGTATAAAAATGAGCCGAAGGTGTTTCCAAAAAATTATTAGGGAATTCGTCCAAAATAAACCAGTTGAAAGCAGACGAGTAATTGGACTATGATGTACGACCCGTGTTCATAGAGATGTTCAATATCATTTACTCAGCGACACTCACGATGAAAAAAAAAGCCATTGAAACTTCAGACATAATTTCTTTTTAATTTCTGTTATTTTATCTCCTCGATCTTCATGTCATTTTAATTACAACTCCTTATCGCTGACTTCATGTGGGATAAAATGTTGAACTTGTGTAAGTTTGAAGTTAGACGTATACTTGAATCAATGATGTCACGGTTTTATGAGGACATTGTTCCTATCGCGATCAAAATTGGAAATTAATTACTTTTATCTTTATAAAAAAGAGCCTGGGATGTACAGTAAAAACTCGTTTATCCGAACTAACTGAGACCATAGGCAATCCGAACAATCAAAAATCCGGATAATCCGGGTAATATGGGTAATAAGCAAAACAAAATCAATTAACTAAGCAGACTTACCGTTTATTAGGATAAAAAACTATGTTTTGTAACAAAATTACATAGTATTGTTTACAAGACATTAAAAAATATTAAAATAAATTTTCACATAATTTCTTAACAAAGAAATGGTAAGTCTAGTAAAGCTTTCTTAAACTTTTGTAATAAAATTACATAGGGTAACTCTAGGATAGATGGCCATAGTTTTTGCAGATCTAAATTCTTAGAATGCTAACACAAGAAATATTTATGCATATTTAAAATTCTTATACACATACTCATCATATTTTGGGCAAAAAATAATTAAAAATTGAGAACAAAAAGTGGGAAACATAGTTTGAAATTAAAATGGCAGATGGCCATCTCTCCTTCAAGCCGAGGAGAGATGGCCATCCAATACAAGAAAGAAAAAGTGAAGTTAAAATAGCAAAAAACAATACATTTCATATAGTTAATCATTAAAAACATATAGCAATTTGCAAAGATGCAATTATATCACTGAAAATGAGCGAATAAAATTCGAATAAACAACATTTGAAGCATAATTTCAACCCTTCACTTTTCGCAAAATTTTACCACATTTTTGGCGACGGTCTTGATAGTTTGTACACGTTTCATGGAATCACTTCAGGCACCTTATGCATTTTATCCAGTCATTCTTTTTTGGTTGTGGTATTGAATTCTTCTCCACAACCAACACAGTGATCCTCATCAAATTCTATTCCCTCGGAATCAGTAGAATCTGATAATTTCAAATGTATTTCATCTTCTTCGCTACTGGAAGTGTCATGTTTTTGTTTTTTCTCGCGTTTATATTAGACTTTTTACTGGTTTTAAGCTTATTTATCAACTTTATCTGTTTCTGGGATGAAAGTTTCCGACGTTTGTCAATATTTTCTGGTGATGTCAAAAGCATAGCTACCTGTTTATATTACTTAAAACTGAAACAATTATATCCATTAATATAATTATAAACATAAAAGTTATATAATTATTTTAAATATAATTATATTTAGTTAAAATCCCCACTTCGTGTAATTTTGAAATATTGATTAAAGGTGGTCATCTCTTCTCGATTTTATGTGGCCATCTATCCTGAAATTGAAGGACAGATTGCCACCCAATTTAAAGAGTAACTCCGCCATTGTACGTCTTTGTTTTAGGCTTAGAAGCAAAGATTGGATAATAAACGTGCCTTAAAAGTTTGTAGAGTAAAAAAAAATGTAACGTACGTATTGCAAAACATTCAGATACCTAACTCTACAAAAATATTCAACCACTAAATAAAATAAACATTAAAATTTCACTTTTTATAATCGAAAAACACAGCTGTACCTATCAATCAATGAAATCGTTGAACATTTCCTACGAAAAAAGTTTAAACTGCCATCGATGATCAAGTTTGGGAAATATTTAGATTGGTCATCTCTCCTCTATGGCCATCTATCCTAGAGATACCCTAGTATTACTTACAAGACTCTAAAAAAGTATAAAAATAACTTTTCAGAGTCAATCCACGTCAATGCCCTGTGACATTTTAGTAAAGCTTTCTTATATTCAGCAAAAAGCATTTTATTACCATAGTTTATTGTACATTCTATGCAGGAATTATACATTGAATCAAACTAAAAAGCGAATATTTGGCGTACTTGTAGTTACGTTCTTGCTATCATAGTTAAAAATTATTATCTAATGTGAACATTAAATAAAAATAATGTCTACAAATCTTATCCGGATTACCCGGAGATCCGGATCAATGAGGGCCGGATAAACGAGGTTTAACTGTATATGGTATCTTAGTAAACTAAATTGCTCATTCTGTTTGTCATAATCATATGGAAAAAGAAAATGGTATTTTTATATCATTGAATAGATTAAACTTGATAATTACAGTTTTCAGTTTACTACATTGTTAGTATCGAAATGGTAGTCAAAACGGTACTGCATATCCAAATAAATCTGTTTGCTTGTCTGAATAATGAATCAAGAAACTTGACATTTTCTCATATTATCTTTAAGTGCAAGGAAGGATTGTATTTTTTAACATGCCCTTTGTTTTCTTATGAAATTGTGGAAAGAAAAGCACGGAGAATTTTCATGTCTATGGAGCAATCTTTTCACTCCATTTGTTTCGTGTAAATATGATAAGTGACTGTAAAATTCATAAAAAAATGTAAAACAAGGCTGGAAAACTCTCAGGTGAAATTTTCCCTTTTTGTTACATCAGGAATTCTTAAAACTTTCATTACTGTTTGTAAAATTAAGTGTGTGTTTGTGAGATTATTTTTAAATGAAATGTAATAATTTTCTATGTGAGTATATTTTATTTAATTTTGAATTTGAAAAAAGAATGTTTTTCTCTTCTAAAGGATCCCGAAAAAGGTTTTTTTAAGACGGTGTAGAAAATTTTGATTACTACTTTCATATGTGGGTACATTTCATACCAGGTGATCATAATTAAACTTGGCCCATTCAGAGACCTCTGTAGCTGTAACTAAAAGGCGGATTAAGCTGAAATTTTGCAAAATGTCCCTGAAAGCTCAAAAAATGTCCTCTAGGGAGCGCATTACAGCCTAAATGCTTAAAAAGTCATGCAATAAATAACTGTGCACAGGAAAAGAATCATTTAAAACTTTTATTTTTACATTCTTAAGCATTATGATGTTTAAAACTGTTATTTTTACATTTTGAAGCATTATGACGGTACAAAAGTTGATAAATGTGGCACTGCAAGTGAAGATGAGAACAATCTGCTTTGCATAAGCATACGAATTCAAAGTGAATTCTGGGTATAAAAAGGATGAGATCGAGTGAGTATCATTCTTTCAGTCACGATGGCAATTAAATTACAAGAACGTGCATTAATCGTAAAACCTTTTTATCAAAACCAGGGAAATGTTGCAGCTCTTCGCGAATTTCAACGTCAAAAGAAATGGCGTCGGGGTCTAGTGTCTCCACAAGGTGTGAGAGACATGATATCTCGATTTGAAAACACTGGGTGTTTAAGCGTTCAACTTGGCAGAGGGCGAAAGCCTATCAGCAAAGAAGTCGTTTCAGAAGTAGCAACAGCCGTTGTCGAGCAGTCACTGACAAATGATCATCGAGTCAGCAGTGCACGTGCAGTGTCACGACAATTAGACGTACCGTATAGCACAGTGCAGAAGATCCTGAGAAAAAATAGTGAAATTTTTTCCTTATAAGATCAGCCACAACCGTCAACTGCTTCTTACCGACAATGACCGTCGCTTATCTTTTGCCCTGACTTTTCTTACCCGAATAGAAGTCGATGACTCCTGGCCGTGGAACATTCTCTGGAGTGACGAGGCTCATTTTTATCTGAACGGAACAGTGAACACCCAGAATTGTCGAATTTGGGCCTTGGAAAATCCACGTGCCTTCTACACAATTCCGCAACACTCGCCTAAAGTTACCGTCTGGTGTGGATTCACTTCCCAATTTATCCTTGGATCATTCTTTTTCAAAGAACTTAAAGATAATGACCCTGTCACGTGTTCTGTAACAGCCCTCAGATATCGTGACATACTCAGCAGTTTCGTTTTACCTCAACTCCAGCAGCGACAATGCCTTGAGTCTATTACTTTTATGTAGGATGGTGCCCCTCCACATAATGGACTCTTTGTGCGGAGGTTTTTGTGACAACATTTTACGGATGACAAGGTGATTAGTCGATCGTTTCCAACTCCTTGGCCGGCCCGTTCTCCCGATCTCACTCCATGTGATTTTTGGTTATGGGGCCATTTAAAGAACGTTGTTTGTAGGGGGAATGTTGCAACTTTGGCTGACCTGAAAGACCTCATAACATTGTATGTTCGACAGATAACTGGCGACCAGCTGCGATCCGCTGTTGAACACGCTGTTCATCGCCTGCATATTTTACATACTAATGAGGGAGCCCACACTGAAAAATTTTTGTTACATAGCTAGACAGTGCGTAACAAATAAATTATGCTTGAATTGGAAGTTGTAGTTTGTTTAAATTATTTCCATGTAATGCGCCCCCTAGCGGACATTTTTGAACCTCCTTTTTTCCTCGGAATCTTTCAGCGCATCCTTTGAATTGTCTATCTGCAAAATTTCAGCTCAATCAGCCTTTTAGTTACAGCTACAGAGGGCTCTGAATAGGCCAAGTTAAATTATGATCACCTGGCATATTTATATATGTTCTTCATAATTCGATAGAATACTTTCCTTTTAAATTTATACAAAAAAGGATATTTCAAGCACAAAAAAGTTAACATCAAGTTAACTCAAGGAACATCAAATACAAACTGTTCCTTGAGATCCTCAAAATAAAATAATTGTATTGTAGCTGTTTCCTAAAGATCCTTAAAATAAAATAAGAGTAAAATTTTCCAACACCCTAAATTTTAAGGGGAGTCATCACCTTTAAATCTCTTTGCATTTTTTTAATCATTTTTAGAATATTTGAACATTTCTGAATCATTTAAAACAAAATCTGTAAAAATATTTCAGTTAGAACAATTCAAAACTATGACATGAAATAAGAGGTTCCGATGTAAACATTACCAGTATTTGAACTTTAAAAGCCTTTTTCTCGTAATTATGATTTTCATGCTTGCGCTCACTGTATAAAAGAAACTACTGTAGATATTGCTTAAAAATTTTCAGGGTAAGTGTATAATGATGCAACCAAAAATACACAATTAATTTTTTCTTAAAAAAATATTTTACTAAGAATTTATAGAATTTGACATCTAATTTTAAGGGGGTCCAGGACTCAAAATTCTTCAAATTTTCGAAAAAAAATTATTGCATTGAAATATTTTCTGTTCTTTTCCACTTAAAATGACGTTAAATTATATATCTATCTTGATTAGAACAGGAGATATTAATTTTTTTGTTTTGCAACATTCTAATAGCAGCCAATCTTTGTTTAAACCTTTAAATGCGTTTTTCTGCATGATGGGTTTTTTCACCATTTCTCGTTTTTAAATTGTTATAAGTCAAGAACCGTTAAAGACAAATGGTTCAAACTTGGAAAATGTCTTTTTCAGTTATTTTACTTTAATTTTGATTCAACAAATTTGAAAAAAATATTTACTTTTGAAAATATTATTTTTTTAAAATAAGCTACATCATTTTTTTAAAAGTTTTTACTCTATTTTAATTTTTTTTAAAATTAATATTTAAAAAATGCTGAATCAAAATTAAAACTTATATATTTCTGTTTAATTAAATAAAAAAATTTTGAAATTCGACAAATAATATTTCGAGATATAACAATTTTAAACTACCCCACTTTTTTTTTTTTAATTTTAAATGAAAAAAAAATTAAAAAACTTGATGAGAAGTTTAATGATGTGATTTTGTAAATTATATGGTTAACTATCACAAAAAAATCAAAATTTTAACTCTATAAATTTTAAAAAATTTTAAATGTGTCCTGGACCCCCTTAATGTGTTTCCATCAGCTTTTTAAAACCTGATTGTCCTGGAGTAAATATTCTTTGACGTTTTAAAATTTAAACAGGCGTAGAATTATACCTAATGGTTTTACATGAAATGCAAAAATTATTATTGAAATTTTATTAGTGTTGTTTTAAATCTGAGCGCAAAGTATCAGTATAAGTTTGAAATTTTCAGAAAATGTACTGACGTCTTACTTCATAAATAAAATTATTATTTGCTTGTAACAAAATTAATTCAGGGAACATAATCTACAAAATTTAGAGAAATAATGCTGGAAATTTCCTGTACAATGGACAATAACAAAAAAAGTTATGGAAGTTCGAACAAACAGCAAAAATTCTGGTTTTTCTACTTATGTCAAGATGATGACTTCCCTTAAATTAGTATTCTTCATATAGTTAGTTAAACCTCTTTATATAATTAGCACGTCTAGAACTTTATTCCCTAAAATCTCTAATGTCATTCTCCTTTGTAATTGCAGGTTTCATGACTAAGACTGAATTAGAAATGTTCCAAAGCGTACCGTCGACAGAATTCAACACCTTCTGGATACCATGTACATGGTTCATCAATGTTCTTAGAGCTGCTCGACAAGAGTGCAGAATAACGGACTCTAATGGACTGAAGCTCATAATGGAGGTATCGTTTATTTTGCTTCTCATATTTATGTTATCATCTATGTATTTAAATTGCTAAGCCGATTCTTTGGGTAGTCCGTGAGAGAAAACTACTGCAACAAATTACTTCATCTTGATCTTAAACGAAAGATTTTAATGTATAGATGTGTCAAATTTGGTTTTGGTAACCGAAATTTCTATTAATTAACGATAACTTACAATTAAGAATCGCTTTCTGCACATGCTCAGTGACATGTTTAAATCTGGCTTTAGTTACTCACCCAGCACGAGGCCGCATAAACACATTAATTTGTTTCTGCACATGTTCAGGACATGTTTAAATCTGCCTTTAGATACTTACTAATACGAGGCCGCATAAACACGTTAATTTGTTTATTCCGAGGTATCTCTCTAGCTCTCTGTCATTTTTATTTTTAATTATAGTTGGGAGATATAGAATTAAACCTGAAGGAAATTGTTTATTTCTGTTGAGTAACCATATTTCTTTTTATTGGGTTCAATAGTAATTTTCTGAAGTGTATTATGATTTTTAACATTTGGCAATGACCTGTTGAGTAAAATTTGTGTATTAGTACATTTATTTACTGTCCATCCGTCATGTTTTGACAGATACCAAATAGTAGTTAATAAGACAGTAAAAACGTGTCTCAATACACATTTCAAAATTTAACTTTTTCACATTTAGAGCAATTGCCTTTCTGTAAATCTGCTTCCAAAAAAAATCACTAGATTTTTCATTTAATAATATTGAATATAGATACCAAAATATCATAAAAACTGAGTGATTAAAGGATATTTGGCACTTATTATGATGAAACAGAAACCGTTATTTTGCATAGTCATTTTGTCACTAAAGAAATCAACAGCATTACTTTTAATGCATTTCCAGTGTCTGTCTGTCAGTAAGCACTTAAAATAATAAAGGCATTGAGAAAGACGAATTGCAAAGATATGCAATATATGATACGTCTGAAAATCTAAACTTGGTACTAGCACATGGCTCGAGCTCTAATGATTTTGATTCCCTAAATGATCTAATGATTTTGATGAGTATGGGATCTTTGAAAAGGCAAATTTCATCAAACTGTAAAGTTTTGAAAACAGTAGATATATATTTTTGATAGAATCTGTGATATGAAATTTGCAACAAAAACTGCACAACACTTCCCTAAAAAAATTTCAGGTAGTCTCTTCTAACGAAACTACCGCGGGTTATTAACGTAGGATTGCTTATCGTTGCTTACATCTTTGTATGTATATATCTATGTAAGTGTTATGCATATATGTATCTATATATGTATATCTATATCTATCTATCTATCTATCTATCTATGTACCTCAAAAATATAGGAAAAAAATCATAAATATAATTTCATACTGTTAAGTTGTTTCAGTTCTTATTGTAAATTCTGTAATTGGAGTTCGATCAGTGAAAACAAAAAAATTATTAAGTTTTTATTGTAACATTGCTACAGTTTTTGTTCATATATGTGTGTCTGGTGTGAAAATTGTATTCCATATTTAGCTTTATTAAACTCGATGTATAGAAGTACTTTTTGCTATGCAGGAACTGAATGAATTCAGGTCGAAATGTGGGCTGCTGTGGGGTTATGACTGGATAAGCATTCCATTAGTTTACACCCAGGTAAGCAAGCTATTATTTATGTACCTTCAAAAACGGTAGAATGATAAGAGAAATACAATCAAAACGATCTCTAGACTTAAGTGATATTTGGGTTTGTTTTTCCTGGCGATCCCTTGACCCAAAAAAATTTTCGTTATTAACCTTTTCCTTGCGGGGTGGGATAGTATGTATCCCAAGAATACGGGCTCAAAAATGAATATATATATATATATATATATATATATATATATATATATATATATATATATATATATATGTGTGTGTGTGTGTGTGTGTGTGTGTGTGTGTGTGTGTGTGTGTGTGTGTGTGTGTGTGTGTGTGTGTGTGTTTGTTTGTTTGTTTGTGTGTGTGTGTGTGTGCGCGTGTGTGTGTGATAATATTACTAACTACCTATAATCGCTCATTCTGAGCTTAATGTCTGTCCTGGTAACCCCTCTTTCTTTACTTTGGCGTAAACGCTTCACCTTCCCACATACTAACTTCCTCCGACAATTCTGGCAACCTCTCTGACCTAATGCTATTTTTCGCGCTCTTACGAAGAGACGCTGGACCGACTCGAAGCGAATAAGACGTGTTGCTTTACTGTTTAATAAAGTAGCTTGTTCCTGAAGCTGACTATTATTTTCCGGCCACGATGTATGCCCCTATTTCATGAGATGTCCATTCCGGACATTTCATATATATATATATATATATATATATATATATATATATATATATATATATATATATATATATATATACATATATATATATATATATATATACATATATATATATATATATATATATATATATATATATATACATACATACATACATATATATATATATATATATATATATATATATATATATATATATACAGTCTAACCTCTATTTAACGAACCTCTATTTTGCGAATTTGTCTATTTTGCGAACTTTTCCTTGGAACCAAGAACAATTTGCGAATTTCTTCGTAAAATAACCGCCAAATAGCGAAGTGCATTTTCTATTTAACGAACTTTTTCTTGTGATCAAATATTTTTTTCTCCATATTTCTCAAAATATTTCTGAACATTTCAAACTTATTCTTTCTTTTAACACATTTTATGGTTATCAATGACCTTGAACTAGTTTTACCAGTCACCTAACACACTCATCGTACTATTCGCAACTGTTTTGCCAAGGCTGGATTCTTTGTCAACAATGAGAATTCGGCAAGTACGGAGGACTAAGACGATGTTCTCTTGGAGGAACTTAAAAAAAGGTGAATACAGCTAAGGGAAAAAGAAGAAAATTAACGATTCGTCGACCTGTGCTGATTAATGATTTTCTTTTACTTGACTCTGAAGCTGAAACCTCGGAAACACTAACTGAATTGGATATTTTGGACAGAGTGAAAAATATGGATATTTTGGACAGTGTGAATAATACAGCAATGAATTACGATTAAGACGATGATGATGAAGATAGAAATGATCATGATGAAAAAATCAACAAACCTTCCTATGATGATATGCTAAAATCATTTGAAACAATCCGACGCGGATTACAGTTTGAAGAAAATATGCCTGAGGGGTTTTTTGGTGCATTGCAAAAATTACTAGTTAATTACTTGTTAATTACTTGTTAAAATTACTTGTTATAATAAATGCGATAATGTGATTAAAATTTATTAATTTTAATATAAATTTTCTATTTTTTTAATTGAAAATACAGTGTATTCCCGGACAATGTTTTGTTTTATTCTTGTTTTCCTTGGAGATTTCGTTTTCATGGGTAATATATATAAAACAAATAGATATTAATTAATAAAATAAAGGTGTGATTAATTACTGTTTTTAATAATATTTAGTATTTATGTATTTAAAATCTGTTTTATGTAGTTTAAAGTATTTTAAAAGGTACATCTTTATTTAACGAATTTTCCATATAACGAACTTTTTTTCGGGATTTAGCGACTTCGTTAAATAGAGGTCCGACTGTATAAACATACATACATACATACATACATACATACATACATACATACATATATATATATATATATATATATATATATATATATATATATATATATATATATATATATATATATATATATATATGATCCCCTTAATGGCCCTTCTTACGAAGGGGATATGGAATTTCCCTTTATAAAGAGGGAATCGGAAAAATTGCCTCGTAAGCTAAAGGTTAATGCTTCTCGGTTTCTTTACAAGTGTTCAAAAACCAAAAAGGAGTTCCGAAAGCCTAGAGTTTGGAAGCCTACATGTTGTTTACGACACCTCGCGTCGATGTTGTTGTTCTTAATGCCCCCTGACCGGAAGTTCCAGACCAGATCCATATAGGCTTTAAGATCTGAGAAGTGTGACTCCGGTTTATAATAGCACCACAGGGGTCGGACTCTGTTTTAGATAGGTGCCACCACAATTTTGAAGCAGCCCCAGTGTCGACATCTGGGGGGATTGTACCTCCCCCACCCATTGACCTCATAGAAGGACTTTTTCGGTCTACGCATTTAACGTGACCATATTCGGCATAGACACAAGGCATATAATGGCGCTTGTCGGGATTCGATCCAAGCATCCTCAGTACCGAAAGCCGACGCGCTACCACTGGGCAACCTGAGGTCCTCGCATCGATGTAGACTCCTTATTCTGTGCTATCCTTCATTAATATAGAATTCTGGATCAGTGTGAAGATTTTATCACGTCGTTGGGCAGTTGAGGGATTATCTGCTTTGTAAAATAAAGTACATATCGCCCTAACGGAGCTGTAAACGTCGTTTTAAATAATTTTGGTGTCTCTGAACGCCAGACTCGAGCATCAAATACCACGATATGCATCTGAAGAGCCGAGCTTGTTTCGTGCTGCCAGTGTATCAATTTCCGCTGAGGGAGACATATTGCCTATCGCCGCCCACATCATTTAGTGGTTAACGCCTTGAGCTTCCCTGAAGTGCTACCCGGTTCGAATCCCGAGTTAGGCATAGACGTTCCTATGCCGTTCCCTCGGTGGGAGCAGTATTGACTCACCTATAGGGTGCTCTCATAAGAAAGTAGCCAAAAAATTCGCATTGTGGATGAGTGAATGTCGCCAGGACAAAGCATCTGCCAAGTAGGAAAACAAAATATTGCATATCAGAAAAATCCTGCGAATGAGTTGAGGTATTTCAGAAAATAATACTGGTTAGTCACAAAAGTTCCAATAAGTTGTTGCTGGAATTTGTGATTAGCACTTGACGAAGAACAGCACTGATGAGGTCAACAATTATACGCGATTCTTCAGTTCATCTTCCAGGTCGCCAAGTGGGAGAAATATTGCTGCATTTGTGACGTTCTTCGGTGTTCGTTTCATTGAACTAATCGCACAGATTATATGTGTCTCGGTTAAAATGCTAGAATTTTTTAAATCTTTTGAAAATTAAAATATATATCTTCTTTTTTCACTAATGTTTTATCACTAATTCTTTTTTGGAATTTTTCAATGACTATATGAAATGCATGATTCTTGGGAGTTGTCCGTTCACAAAATTCTATATTCATGAATTCTATACTGGTGTTCCGATAATCTAGTGACAGGAATACACTCCTTGTATATATATATATATATATATATCCTCCCGGTACTTTCATTATCAGGAAATTTATGAAAATATCAATCCCCCGAAAATTCTTATTTCATGAATTTAAATGAGATAATTGTGATAAGAAATGCACAAATTTATATTTTAAGGTAACTGTAAGGCCTATTGTAAGGTTCAGAAAAGTTCATCTAAAATTACCATCTTTATCGGATTATCAGCATTTATGAAGTTATGAATAGTAGACACATTTCCTCCATAAGTTAACATTGAGGTGAGTGAATCCAATAGGGTTAGTACACAGCAGCCTGAATACATTCACTCCAAGTAGACATCACAGCTCTATAGAAACATTCAGGCCAGGAGTAGGGAATTTTCACATATGACATTAACCCTTTCAGGGGCAACAACCTCTACCGTTTGCACAGCGCAGATATTTTCCCGATTTTTTTAACCTAAAGAATCTTGAAAATTTTTCCAATTAAAGCTTGCAAATTGTTTTTACTTTTTTAAACTGATAACAGATGGTAGTACTAGCCATCTCCTGCTCATTTAACTGGAATACATTGAATGCAAGTAAAAAAAGACTAGATTTAGGCGTTTGCACTGTGTAAACGGCGCCCTTCATAAGGTTAATGGGAGAGTTCAGAATTTGGGATTATTTTAGTTATAGGAATTTTTTCGGATAAAGGTTGCTCTGGTTTTTGTAGCTTACTTTGTGCAATTGAATGCATTATGTGTTTATAATCCTATTGCACTTTCAGGTCGTGACGATGGCAACATATGCTTTCTACGTGGCTTGCATGTTCGGCAGACAGAACGTAAATACGCTCACAGAGAAGGCTCCCGTGGTCCATCGCTACGACTACTATATCCCCATTTTCACCATCTTGCAACTCATGTTTTACATGGGATTGCTCAAGGTAAACTGGAATATTGCGATTCTTTTTACTGTGACACTAAATACAGTACGATAAAATAATTAACCGAAAAATTGTTAAGATTATCTAAATTTTCTCCGAGCACCTTGGAATATTGACGGAAAGATTTTGAACTGCCCATTAATAAGGTTTTGACACTGAAGCAATAGAAACCGCCATTTGGCATAATGGATTTTTTTTCAGTACGATTTAAAATTAGAGAGAATTTATAAGGATAGGGTGATAGAATAGATATAAGGTGATAGATTGAATTTATAAGGATAAGGTGATAGAATAGATATAAAGTGATAGATAAATTTATAAGGATAAGGTGATAGAATAGATATAAGGTGATAGATTGAATTTATAAGGATAAGGTGATAGAATAGATATAAGGTGATAGATTGAATTTATAAGGATAAGGTGATAGAATAGATATAAGGTGATAGATAGAATTTATAAGGATAAGGTGATAGAATAGATATAAGGTGATAGATAGAATTTATAAGGGTAAGGTGAAAGAGGTGGTGAATATGCCGGCCCCTTGAAGTGCAAAACAGTTCCCAGGGTTTTCTTGGAATGGTGGGATCGTATTCTTAATTTATATCGGGTTATGCGGAGGTGTGAGAAGCATTATATATACTTTGAAAAGGAAGAAGGTGAAGTTTATTTGGTTTAGGTTAGCGCAGGACGTTGATGATGGTAAGGTTGCTGTGTACTAACCCTATTGGATTCGCTCACCTCAATGTTAACCTGTGGAGAAAATGTGTCCAAGAAAGAAATTGTGGAGAAAAAAACTTTCAATCTAAGGATTGGCGACTTGGATTGAAAGTTTTTTTTTTTTAATTGCACTCCGTAATAGAGAAAAAAAATTTACACTATGGGGTATTTTTTAAATACAAATAATATTTTAAAATTTAAATTATTCAGGGGAAAATCGGGTCTAGTACGTTTTAAACGCTCATAAATTTCTTTGTTGGACGAAATTTATAAAATGAATCCTCTTGCGAGGTGCAGAAAAGTTCATGCTAACTGAAAATATAATTTTTATTTGATTATCAACGTCTATGTAGCTGTAAATAGTACACACATTTTCTCAATAGGGTAACATTGAGGTGAGCGATTCCAATAGGGTTAGTACACAACAGCTTAAAAAATGAGGATGGATAGCCTTATTCGAGTTATGACGAGCTATTTGAGCTATACAGAGATACTAATTCAGTTGGCATCAAGGTAGAGCTCCTTAATCAATGGACCGAGCAACTGTGCACGCCTCACAAATTTTAAGAGCCACGAAAAGAAATTATGCGGTTAGTGAAAGGGAAGGTTTAAAGGTAGTCATTACATTTTACAAATTCAGTACATATTTTGTAAGAGTTATTCCTGATCACGATGCTTTAACAAAATTGACTAATTGAAAAAGTGTTGTCGGCCATGGTGATTTAATGAGCTTTCTTATCAGCAACATTGTCTCTGAACGATGGACAGAAAGTCAAAATGAGATTATAAAGGCATTGTCAAGGAAACGGGAAGATAAGGATTCGAAGGATACATCTATCGTTGTATACAATCTTCATTGGACCTAAAAAACGAGGGAACTGATTATTGAAGAGTAGATAAACCCTTTGGAATATTTATAAATATATAGAGAAATCTAGCGATGTGTCATTGAGCTGTGCAACAAAATGCCAGCCAAAGTCCCAATATTTACAGCCTGAAAATGGAATCTCATTTTATGCTAAGCTAAAGACAGAAACAACTGTAGATTGATGTAGAAAAAAATTGCTTATGAGTTAAATCTCGTTGAAATCCATAAATCCATTTGATGGATTATTGAACTGAAACGGGTGCGCGCGGATTCTGTGTCACAAGTCATCTCCGGAGAGGAAAGTCACTCTCGAGGGTTAAGTGCATAGTTCCCGCGTTGCCATGTCAAGATAAAACCAAATCATACACTGATGCTAAAATGAATCTACAATGTGATTGGCTTTTAATAATAATAATAATAATAAATGAATATATATATATATATATATATATATATATATATATATATATATATATAGAGAGAGAGAGAGAGAGAGAGAGAGAGAAAGAAAGATAGATAGATGGACAGATAGATAGGTAAAACTACATTTCTCCCAAAAATAGAGACATTTAGAAATTAGTACGCTCACTTATTCCTTTCCTCACACTCAAAAAAGAATTTTTTTCCTTGGATATGCAGATAGTTAAAAAATATATAGTAAAAAGTAGATTAGTTCAATTTTATTTAATTATTTGGTTTAAAGTATTGTTAACTTCACAAATAAAACGTAGAAAGATTCTGGATTCCATAAATCTCGAATATTTTTCTTGCTAATAATTATTGTTTTAAAATGAAAGAGAAGCCCCTGAAAGAGTTATTAACATCATTAAAGGATAAAAGATATGCTATTTAATTTCAAAATTCTGTCCTTTAAAACGTGGTTCACTTACAAATAAATGGATATATATCTGTTAGAAATTACATAAAAGAAAAAAATAATCCTCAGAAATGTGTCCATATTTATACTGTGGATTTCGCCAATATCTCTTTAACTTAGCCTCATTTGGTATAAACATATCATCATTTGGTTTTTAGAATAACTTCCGCGGATTTCTTTCAGGTAGCTGAACAGCTGATCAATCCATTCGGAGATGACGATGAGGATTTCGAATTAAACTGGATCATTGATAGGCACATGAAGGTAAGCTTGCATTAGGTTTACATTAGTTTTACCTCTGGAGGTGTAGGGTCAAGTGTTCCGGTCTCGTCACTCGACTCGGTTCTAAATTACGGGACTGGCTTGTAGGGGGTAATGCTGGCCATCTATACGATGCCCCCTTAAATGAATGGCTAGCAGTCTCGCCCTTTATCTGAGAACTAATGACGTCATAGCCAATCATCTGGGCATTTGTAATAAATAGGTTTACATTAATTAATATGCTAATTGAAGTCCTGGCTCATCCCCAAATTTTGTTCCAATCACGTAGAAAATAAGTTTTCATTTCAAACAAAATTTGCGCCTGTTTTATGTCTATAAATTAGCTTATCGTATCAACTGGCTATGATTATTTGATTAAATGGACTAACGAAGTTTTCACATGGTTTCCATTCAAATTGGAACTATGAAAACTATTGAAAACTAAAATCTGCATCAGTATAATCGAAGTGGAATAATAAAAAAAAGTAAAGTATCTTCAAATATACAATCGACTGAAATGTTTAAAATATATAATTCTGAGTTGTTGACCATTGTTTTTGTTACGTAAGTGCGAACTGGGATATTTGTAAGTGTTTGGTCTCTGGAGGAAGTTCGCGGAACAAATGGTAGAGTTAGCCCCTAAAATTCCATTAAACTGTCCTTATGACTCATTTTAAGAATACTCGTATAAATATGTATATTTTCTTACGTAACAAATAAAACATAACGTCTACTTAAAAGAGTAATCTTCCTCTATATTGTCAATTTTTTCTAGTGGTATATCAAGACTTGTTAAACTTTAGATATGTTGACTTTGTTGTCCCTTTGATCGCTTCTAGTCAGTATCAGAATATAATAGATTTGGCGATGTCCTCCAGCACATGACTGGTGTTGCGGCAGACAGCCGGGAGGGGCTACGGCTTTTGTGGGCAATCGTGTTCAGCAGACTGCTTTGTCAAGACTCCTAAGCGGGCATCTGAAGTGCCTTAAATTTGATCAAGGCAATAAGATCTTCCCTATTTGTGGAAAATGTAACATCAATCATTCCATCCCTGACCATCTTCTTTCTTGCTTGGGGCTTGTAAAGGAGGATTTGACGCAGAATTCCCTCCTTGTCTTGGATTTTTTAAAATGTTTTTGGTCTCATGGATCTGGTCTAGCCTATCGGCTAGATCAGATAGGATTAGTAACAACAACAACAACAACATATTATAGATTACTTTTTAATATGAATTACCAAACGTGATATGTGAATTTTGTGTACGATGAATGTATACTAAGACGGGGCTTCGAACCTCGATCTCCGACCCTCGAGACCGGTATCCTGCTTAATTGACTCTCCTAGCGATGTCATGACTTCTCCAGGAACACTAAGAAAATTTTTACAATCTAAGAAAATTATTTTGCTATTATCATTAAATTTTGTTTAGTAAAAATAAAGGTAAATTCTAAAGCATTAAAATACTCTTCATTTTAATGTAACAGCTTAATATGACTGACAAGGGAACTACATTTTGCGAACATCACACATTTATTGGTTAAAAAAGATGTATCGCTTTTCAGGTTTCGTATTTGGGAGTTGATACCCTGAACTCTGAACCTCCTCCTTTAGTGAAGGATACTTACTACAATGAACTGGATGTGAAAATTCCGTATACGGAGGCATCGAAGAGCTACAAGAAAAAAACTTACAGAGGATCGGTGGCCTACATGCAGTAAGTAATCAAACGCAAATGATGTTTCAGAGGAATTTCTTTTAGATTTTTATGCTTACAAATAAATGTACAAAATCTATTAACGATTAAAAATTACTTATATATAAAAACGATTTCAATGTTGAGATTTCGACATTGAATCCTCACTTATTCATGGGAGGATTATCCCTGAATAAAAAAGAAAGGGTTAAATACAAACTACAAAAAATCTTAAAGTATGACTATATGGATCGGAAACAAAGAAATTCAGTAAACCTTTTCGAGACAAAAAAAATTGAAGATCTTTATAAATTTTATTGTTTTTTAATTTAAATTCAAATAAATATCCAACGATGCATTAATTATAAGATAATATTATAAACGTTTTAAATTATGTAGAGTGCAAAAATATTTTACGTAGGATTACGTTCCTCCATAATAGTCCTTCTGAAAGCAAAATTTCAGACGCTAAAACCGTCCGTCCATCCGTCCTCGCGAGTTATAATTTTGTCAGCGTGCCAAACCCCCAAGCAATCAAATCTGTATCGCTTTGACAAGCAGTAAACAGATAAATAGAAAAATACCAAAATGCGTTAAAATTTTGACATACATATATGTATATATATATATATATATATATATATATATATATATATATATATATATATATATATATATATATATATATACTTATATATAAAGAGAGAGCGATTTTTGTACGTGGAGGGTAATCTCCAGAACCACTGCACCTATTTGAAAAATTCTTTCACTGTTTGAAAGGTACATTATACCAGATGGACATAGGCTATATATTATGTATATCTGATCATCTATACTTATATATAAAGAGAGAGTGATTTTGTACGTGGAGGGTAATCTCCAGAACCACTGCACCTATTTGAAAAATTCTTTCACTGTTTGAAAGGTACATTATACCAGATGGACATAGGCTATATATTATGTATATCTGATCATCTATCTATACTTATATATAAAGAGAGAGAGCGATTTTGTACGTGGAGGGTAATCTCCGGAACCACTGCACCTATTTGAAAAATTCTTTCACTGTTTGAAAGGTACATTATTCCAGATGGACATAGGCTATATATTATGTATATCTGATCAGTAGAAATAAAGTTAGGGGGGATACTCTAGATTTGTGTGCACGGCCGCCATCTTGGATTTTTCCGCCAGGGTTTGGCGTATTTCGCATGGCGATAATTATTGCGTTCTGGTAAAAATAATCCAATGTCAAATTCTCTAATTTTAAGATCAAACAGTTATTTCTGATGTGATCATTTAATTACAGTATAATAATTTTAGGTCAGATCTTGGCCTTGACCTGGAAATCTGAGTCAAATTGACTATACTCAAAAGAGTAAATTATTTTTAAAACTAAGAGTCTTTTTGTTGAAAATTTTTGAATCCATTATCAGTTTTTAACTTATTAAATTTAAGTTGCTTTTAATTTTGTTTATCGATTGTCAATTAGTATACTATAATGATACACCATTTCATTTATTTGAAGTAAAAATTATCTGCCATCATTTTTGTGTAAAATGTAAAATACAGTATACATTTTAAATACAATATATTTTAAAATATTTTATAATTCCAAGTTGTAGTGGATTACAAATAAATTTAAATAACTGAAGTTCAACATCTCTCTCCCCAGGAACCTAAGTTAAAAAGTTAGTTAAGGTTGAGTTATTGGTTTAGGAAAAGGTTTTTTTTTTCTTATTTCCAACACAGCAGGATAAATGGTCAAATAATCCGTGTCCCGATTTTATTGTATGCACCAAATATTTGGTTAAGGTCAAATCTGAAGTAAAATTTCATTACCACAATGCCCTAACAAAACAAAACAAAACAAAACAACAACAAAAAAAAAAAAGAGAGAAGATCTGGTTACTCACCATAAATTTTTGGGTTCATAATTATTTTACATTTTTCAAAGCTGAATTTTAGATATTTTTTTTAATTGCAAGTTATTTAGGTGGTACGAAAATGCTGTATTTTTTTTCTAATTAACAATATATTGGCAGAATATTTTGGTGATTCATTGCTATTAGTCAAAGAGTTAGGGTAAACTGAATAGATGGCATTGAAATTTTATCTGTAAGTAAAATTCATTTGACCAAATTTTTCATATGGATCATAATTTAAAAAGGTAGTTTTTAATTAGAAATGACAAAAAAAAATCTCAGTCCAATTATTAAATGATTTTTCAAAAATATTTCTAAGTTTCACAATTTAAAAAGGTCGTTTTTATTAAAAAAGCTAAAAGAAAAACCCAAAATTTCCAATATTTGAGAATGATTTTTTCAAAAAAGTGGTTTTTATCAAAAACCCAAAAATAAATCTAAGTCCAACGTTTAAATGATTTTTAAAAAAATTTTCTAAGTTTCATAATTTAAACAGGTGGTTTTTATTAAAAAAGCTAAAAAAATTCAAAGTCCAGCGTTTTGAAAACACCGCTTAAAACACATTGGCGATAAATTTTCCACTCCTCAAAACACGGTAAAATCGCCAAGTTGGCGCAAAAAAATCCAAGATGGCGGCCGTGCACACAATTATTAAGCAACGTAATATTAATTTGAATATTATTTTAGGTGCTTAAAATAATTAAAAAACATTCTTTACTTAAAATCCTTTTTTTATTTTTGCATTTTTATTTCATCTCTTACTCTAATTTTGAGATACCAATGTGTATCTATACTTCTATAATTTATACTTATATATAAAGAGAGAGAGCAATTTTGTACGTGGTTGGTAATCTCCGGAACCACTGCACCTATTTGAAAAATTCTTTCACTGTTTGAAAGGTACATTATTCCAGATGGACATAGGCTATATATTATGTATATCTGATCAGTAGAAATAAAGTTAGGGGCTTAATCCTAACAATCTCCATTGTTACCGCTATTCTCCTCCACCGCTTTTTGTGCCGAAGTCTTCAACGATAATTAGCGTGGTGCTATCGCGGTGGGCTTCGGTTCTGACGATAGTGGTTCGAACCTAGCCGTTCTCCGGCATGCCTTTTTCTTTTAAAAAATTAACTTTAATTATTTACTAACGTAATATTAATTTGAATATTATTTTTGGAATATTATTTGAAAAAAATTTTAATATTATTTAAAATAAAACATTCTTTACTTAAAATCCTTTTTTTATTTTTTTTTTATTTTATCTCTTAACCTCTTTCTATTATCTATCTATACTTATATATAAAGAGAGAGCGATTTTGTACGTGGAGGGTAATCTCCAGAACATATATATATGTATATATATATATCCTTCGGATATATGCTATCCCACCCCGTAAGGAAAAGGTTTAATATTTTTAAGATTCAAGGAGAGGAGGTATTGATAAATACAAAAAGGATTTTTGAAACTGGCAACGTTAAAGGGTTTATTGAAGAAAACTACATTTGGAACTACGCTTTTTATTGGACATTTAAGGTAAAAAAGGATTTACAATTTATTGGGTATCAACTGGAAATTTATTGGTATAATATTTTGTTCAACCCGGACAAAGTCGGGACGGGACGCTAGTACTTATATATAAAGAGAGAGTGATTTTGTACGTGGAGGGTAATCTCCAGAACCACTGCACCTATTTGAAAAATTCTTTCACTGTTTGAAAGGTACATTATACCAGATGGACATAGGCTATATATTATGTATATCTGATCATCTATACTTATATATAAAGAGAGAGCGATTTTGTACGTGGAGGGTAATCTCCAGAACCACTGCACCTATTTGAAAAATTCTTTCACTGTTTGAAAGGTACATTATACCAGATGGACATAAGCTATATATTATGTATATCTGATCATCTATCTATACTTATATATAAAGAGAGAGCGATTTTGTACGTGGAGGGTAATCTTCAGAACCACTGTACCTATTTGAAAAATTCTTTCACTGTTTGAAAGATACATTATTCCAGATGGACATAGGCTATATATTATGTATATCTGATCAGTAGAAATAAAGTTAGGGGCTTAATCCTAACAATCTCCATTGTTACCGCTACTGTCTTCTACCGCTTTTTGTGCCGAAGATTTCAACGATCCTTATCGTGGTGCTATCGCGGTGGGCTTCTGTTCTGACGCTAGCGGTTCGAACCTAGCCGTTCTCCGGCACGCCTTTTTCTTTTAAAAAATTTATTTTAATTATTAACTAACATAAAATTAATTTAAGGTATTATTTAGGTTATTATTAAGGTAAAAAAAATTACAATTTATTGGCTATCAACTGGAAATTTATTGGCATAATATTTTGTTCAACCCGGACAAAGTGGGGACGGGCCGCTAGTATATATATATATATATATATATATATATATATATATATATATATATATATATATATATATATATATATATAGAGAGAGAGAGAGAGAGAGAGATAGATGGATAGATACATATATACATAGCACATACATACATATACACATACAAAAGAGGTAAGCAGCGATAAGTAATCCTATGTTAATAATCCGCGGTAGTTTCGTTAGAGGAGACTAACTGAAATTTTTTATTTTATCAGTCGTAGTGATGGATGATATTTATGTTGAATCTCATTTAGTCACGTGATTAATTTTTGTCGTAAACTTTACAAAAAGTGGTTCAGTATGTTCAGTATGTTCAGTATCTATTTCATTGAATTTTGTACAGTTTCCCGTACTAGATTTTAAGGCATTCTTTAAGCATAAATCTTTGTGAACAACTACTTTTTACGCTCGCTATTAAATATTTTCACTAAACACCTTTCGCTATTGAAAATGCACTTCTTGGAGGTCACTATGCACCTCTTGGCTGTTATCGTGACTTTAGAAAAATGTATTAAAAATAGCTCTTGTGATTTTATTTTTTTAACAAATTCATTTCAGTCATTTGTTTGTCGAATCGCATTACGAAGTATCGATCAAATGTAAAATCCTAACAGATGGAATAAGGCATTATCATTTAATATCTAGTGTGAATTGAATCAAAAACAAAATGAATCAACTCTGGTCTTTTGCAGAGTTCCGATGGAACAGCAAGGCATGGTTCTGCCAGACATGTCCGAGGAAGAGGATGACGGAGAGACGGTCAGCGAGACGATGGGACCCAGACGTCCTTCAGTCTACACTCTGTTCCACAGCAGAGGTAAATCCGGAAGCTTTTCAAACCTGGACAATCGATCCATCGGTTCTATCGATTCAGAGTGGAAGTCATCGCTACCCAATCTGGCGACGGCCAAAAATGCTTCAGGTACCTTGGGGTAAGATCATGCCCCTTTCAATTCTTTTAATTGGCAACAGTTTAATACTGTTATGTTCGGACTGACTCATGATTTTAAAGCTGACTGGAAGAGGAAATATCTGCCCCGATAATTAGAAAACGCGTTTTCCGAAATTCTCCGCATATCGGTTTAGTGTGGCCTTTTTTAATAAAAAGAATTACACCTTATGGAAATATTTTTAAACTATTTGAAAAAAATAACCTGTGTAGGATGGCTATGAACTGTTAAGAGAAACAATCCATGAACATTTCAGTAAGGCTTTTTAGTAAAAAATTTCCTCTTCTAAAGCTTGCTTAATTTCAAGAGTCTTGTGAATAGAAATTAAGTAACAAGAATATCCAAATCAATATATCATCCAACAATGTTTCCTACGCTTATACGTTCAAGGTCTTAGCAAACTTGAACACATTTTGCTGATCACTACCTTTGTCCGACAACCCTACGCAATATTTTTTATTATTTTTTCCTCCGCATTACTAAATGAGGCAGGGTTACTTTGCTTCAAATCTTTGATCTCTCGATCGAATGTGACCTGTGTATCTTTCTAACTTCCTTCAACATCTACGTTGTTTCCTAAACACACAGGGTTATGAAGGTAACATCTCGCAGTGATACATATTATGGTAGGAAATCAGCGGGTATCAGTGGGTCAACAAATGTTTGTTTTATAAGTGTGCAAAAAAGCTTTATCGGTCATAAAATACTCTTTATTTTCAAGCTACTTCGTGTTTACTTCGATTTATCTAAAAAATCTTAACTAAGAGTTCGATCAAAGCATTGGGACAGCATAAATCATGCCGGAATGACCGATAGCTGTCAGATGGGGCATCTGAATTCCCAATAAAGAAACTACTGCGGATGGAAAAGAAAGTACAAAAATGTCAATGGGATGAGACTCAAAGAACCATCCTAAAACACTACCATACATTAAAAAAACCAATAGAACTTACAATGATCGGTTTTTCACCGAATAATCTTGAATTTAATTTGATATATATGTATATTCATTTTCAAGTTCTATAAATGAATGTCAAGGATATATTTTCGGAAGTAGATAGAGTGGAAATAATCACTTTAAAGTTTCCTGAACAACCACAATAAGCAGTAACAAAAAGCCTCGTACTAGAGACCTACCAGAGATTTTAATTGGTGACGAAACAGATAATGAATTTTCATGTCTTTTTTTCTTTTTTTAATTCAGACTTGTCTCTTACATTTTCCTTTTTTTGTTCATAATACTAGTGTTACTTAAGTCTTTTATGTGTTTTAATGACTTAGTAAAAAGTTATTTTAACGTCTCGAAACTTTCTTTTCATGCGTTTATGAAAAGGGAATTTGATGTTTCGGCGCATAAAACTTCAGATTCAGAGACATTTTAATACCTCAAAGAACTGAACTTCGGTGCTGGTAGTTAATAAGGAAGGTACAATAGGACATTCCCATCATTTGTAACCACAGATTAGAACAACGCATGCGAAGAGATGGAGCACAGAAGGGTCTACTGGCGGCAGGTCCAAAGAGGTGCCAGACATATGTAGTGCTACAACTGAATGAGACTTTTCTGAACTTTTATTGAATTTAGAGTAAATAGGGAAATGTATTTTTGATACCACAAAACAATAATACTAGTAAAAAGGCTTCAGCATCTATTTTTCTTGAAATTCTGAGATGGTCTGTATGGAGACTGGCCTGGGTATTCGTTGTCCTCGCAACGCCTCTGTATTACAAATGAAATCATCAGTGATCTTGTTAGTAGAGACATAAGTTATTAATTTAATTTAATTTAATTTTTTATAAAGATTTGGATAGAAACATCACTTTTAACACCGTGCAATGGCTCAGTCATGATCCCTCGTCGAGAGAAAGGGTGTTTCTAAGGAGGTGTTGAAAATTTACATCGCAGTTTTCTTTTTCTTTACCAATCTTCAAGTTTTAAAGTAGTACCCTAACCCCTGTGCCAGGTGATGGCCGAATGGCGAGGGCGCTGGCATTGGGTTCAGATTCTGTGGGTTCGAGTCCCACTGTTGGCATGGATATTTGTAGCCGTTTGGAATCGGCTTTAAACTGTAGGTCCCGGTTTAAATAGCCCTCGTGGAGCAAAAAGTTGACCGTAGCGCTCCAAACCTAACCTAACCCTAACCCCTGTGATGACGGTATGGTAACAAGCGTGCGAGCTCACTAGTTAAGGCTGCTGTGTACTAACCCTATTGGATTCGCTCACCTTAATGTTGTTGTTGTTGACTTATTCCCCTTGGTCCAGCCGCAGTCTTGACCAAGTCCATGAGCTCAAAAGACTTCAGAAAATCATAAACCAAAAGAGGACTGGAATAAAGGTCAATTTTGTCCAGACCAGCACAGTGCAAAATGTGATCGGGAGAAGCCTGAGCAGAGTTACTCTTAGTGCACGTTAGATAGGTCTTCTGCCAAGTTCAAAAGAGAGACACCTAATGTGTCCACTTATGAGCCTACTTATGATGGACTGTATGGCTCTATCAGCCCTGATGGTAAGGGCACCACCAGGGACCTGTCTATTAAACCAAGGGTGGGTCGGAGGGATATTCCATAGTTGCTGGTTTGAGGTTCTGATCTTGGAGCAAATCTCAGAGAAGATCAAAAACCGATTTGAAATTGCGCCATCAGAAGCGCCTTTCTTGGCGCTTTCACCTTAATGTTAACCTATTGAGAAAATGTGTCCGAGGATTGCCGATTTGTATTTAAAGAATTTTTTTAAATTGTACTCCTTAATAGAGAAAGAAATTTGACACCCTGGGGCTTTTTTCGTTCAAAAAACTGCAAATAATAATTTATAATTTAAATTATTCGGGGAACAAATCTGGTATAATGTGTTTTAAATGCTTATCAATTCCTTTGGTGGACGAAATTTCTGAAATAAATCCTGTTGCAAGGCGCAGAAAAGTTCGGGATATCTGAAAATACCATTTTTATTGGATTATCATCATTTATGTAGCTGTCAATAGTAGACACAATTTCCCCATAGGTTAACATTGAGGTGAGCTAATCCAATAGGGTTAGTACACAGAAGTCTTTATCTACAAACCTTTGGAGCCCGTTCTGATCATGTCGGTATTTTAAAATGATTTATAACGCAGTCTTGACATATTGGTTAAAAGCGTCAAGCTGCCACACCATAGATCCGGGGTTCGATCCTACGACTGGGCAAGGTCGACTCATGCCTTTCATCCCTTGAGTGGGTCGATAAAATGAGGACCAAACATGCTTGGGAACTAACTATGGGGGTCCTGAGTCCGGTTGACCACCTGACCGAGGCATATGTTGTATGGCACCCCAAGCCCACGGTCATGAAAGCGAAAATGGGCACCGCAGGCCTTGGTCCACAGTGCTGAAAAGCACTGTGGCACTGCGGAATTGTTGTGCCATGAGTTAGTTAGTTATAATGCATTCTAGGGGTTTAATGAAATAGCTTACTCCTTTCATATTGCCTGGAAAGTTATCTTTGAGGATCAATTACTGTATTAGCAACTGTAGTAAAAGACGCTACTGAAGCGTATAAATTATGCAGGCGCCTAACAAAAAAGAATGGAGTTTACCAAACCCCGGGAAAGAAGCAGAGTATAGACTTACAAACCGTCAGACACATACTCTTCTCGTCATACTATTTTGTAACTTGTCCATTTGAATAAAGCTGGTTTCCTTGAACATGTGATGCCACGCGTGAGCTCACAATCGGATTTACTGTTTTGAAGCGAATACTGGCATCTTGCCTGGAAGGAAAAATAGAAGCTACGTGACAAGCGGTGCAGAATGCAGGGGGAAAAAATCATCAGAGAAGATCGACACGTAACAATACAAAAAAGAAAGTGAAACTTTCGAGGTCTCACTCGAAGTTTCTATTCCGTTATTCATGATCATTCGCAAATTAGGGGTGTGTTCCGCTCTTAGTACCGTGTGTGCTGGCTCTCAAGCAAATTGTGTTTGACTGATTTGTTCTGTTTATAATCTGTAAAAAATATCAGAGTGCCAAAAATGTTTATCAGGTTGATGGTTCTACAACTAAAAAAACTTGTAAACTGCATTTCTACGGGTATTGGGAAGAACACGGAATTTGAACTTATTTTTAAATTCTTATTTTCTCTGTATGAAATTGTCTAAAGAACGACTTTTCAACCAATAAATTTTTTCAAACAAAACAGTGTCAGGAAAAACATATCTTTGAACGGGAATGTAATTTATTATACCTCACTGAGGGATGTGGGGTGTGCCCTTTATGAACTTTTTAAATGATTCTGCAGTTTGGAGACATGATTTTGCATGCTGGAGTAACATTTCAACTATAAACAGAATGAGAAGAAACAATGAAGCCACAAGAATGAGAGTCTTCTAGCTCCTTTCAAGCCAAAAAGCGTGGTTATTGAGCTGTTGGTAGCCACGCATCTCTGCCGATGGTGGAGGAATTTGAACCACCTAAATTGCATACCCCATACTATTCTTACTGTTCTGATTTCCCTTCAGTCGACTTTTTTCCATAATCTACCCCGATGTTGTCAGGGTTACGAGGCTGGCGATCTGAAAATTCTTCGTTGCCATAGAGAGGTTAAAGACGATACCTGAAAAAGGAAGTGGCCCGTGCCATGTGTGCAAGAAAAAGTACAAATGATTCAATAATTGCCTTCAAGTCGACAGTGACAAAAATTTCCACGGGCTAGTTGATTCTGAGTAATTAACTGATATGTTTAGAAAACCCGGTCTCTTTAAGCCTAAGGGTCTGTTCACACTGCATCCGCAAGCCTCGGTGTTACTCGTATTGACATATTTTAACCTTCCAGCGGGCGTGCCAATTTTTGGAACACCAGCAGGCGCGCGTGGCACAAAGTGCAACTTCTCTTTCAACCTTGACTATTCTTTTTGTAATAAACTTTTTTTTCAAATTGAAAATAAGAGTTCTGCGTTTTATGATAAGATATAAAATGTTGATAATATTGAGATATATTTATAGTTAAAGGCCAAAGAATGCAGATACAATAGCCTTATTTAAGAACTGTCCGGTTTATTGGATCTAAGGACAACTTGCGAATGGATTTCTATTATGTCCAAAAACCTAAAAAACAATAAGATTGTCCATCTTTGTGATATGCCGGAGGGATACCGTGTAATAGCTGACCACTGGATCGACTACATCAACTCCAGCTTTTGTCGTATTGTAATCCAGTATAATCGCTGGTTTACCACAGTTAATTCACGGCTAACGAGAAGAGTAAACAATAGAACGGTCAGAAAATCATACCTGCATTAGAGAGGGTGTAGCTATATATATAAACTGCTTAGAACATTCAACCCTTATAAACAAAACATTCAAAATTACGAAAATGTTGCACTCTATATCCTTTCGTGACCGCTAAAGGGTTAAACCAGACACAGACCCCAACAATTTGGTGGCCGTTTGGAGGTTTGTAATTAGTTAAATATATTTCAATACGAGTAACGCTGACGCTGACAGACGCAATATGAACAGCTCCTTAGGGCCTGTTCACATAGAATCCGCCAGCGTTAACGTTAAAGATTCCGTTGGCACTGATTGTTTAAATGGGTCAAAGATTGGTATATGATTGGTTAAAAATTTTAATGCTGACGATAGCGGATTCTATGTGAACAGGCCATTTGTCTCGGCACATACAAGAATTTCACCGTGTGAAAATGACGTCATCTTGGCGTATATTCTTAATCGACTATAAAGCGCATTGGAATATTTTACAAAGTTACATCGCGATGATGCCATTTTTGCACGATGAAATTTAAGGCTCAGCTTGAAAAACCTACATGCATTTTTTTCTTTTTATATTTGGATTTTTTTTTCAGACGCCAGAGTACGGTATTAGATAAGAAGAATAGCTATAGTTGGACTTTCACCGCCATTTTCATACAGTCCCGAATTTTTTTGCTTTAACATTTCTAGAATGTAGTAAAACTAAAAAAAAAAAAATCTTCGAAATCCAATATTCGCCATATTTGATTGCCCAAGAATCCTAAAACACCGAACAATCTCTCAGTTGAACTGTTTGGCGGAATTGAGATAAAATCAATTATTTTCAGTCCTTTTATACCATTGAGGCATAGACGGAACAGCTGTTCGCAAAAGAAAACCTTAAAAACCGAAAAGCTGCCAATTGGTGGTACATCCCTTTAAAATAGCGACATCTCAATTATTTTGTAGGTGTGTGTGCATGCATTTGGCGATTTTAATTCCTGTAAGCTATTAAAACTGCAACTAAGTTGTAGATCAAAGCAAACAAAAAGTCATTTATTTTTAATTAATTCGATTCTGTCACGAACACCCTAGTAGAATTAATTTTACAAGTAATAGTGTACCAAATAAATTTAGATTTAACGGGAGTAAAAGAGAAATGCTCATTCTCATTTTCCTTATTAAAAATATTGTTAATCGTCGAAAAGCATTAAATTAGACCAGTTCATAAAAGGAGGGAAAACATTTTTAAATTCCTAATTTTTCTTTTCTTTTCCAGAGATATCGAAGCGCCGTGGATGGAAACAGACATTTACACACCGGAACAATTACACAAGTATTTTGTCCAAAAACTTGTCGCAAGTAGTAGATAGTGAAAATTAACAAAAAAAAACCCAGCATAGACTCATAGCAAAATTGCTTTAAACCGAGCCAAAATAACGTAGATTTAGCATACTAATTTTAATGAATTAAGCTTTATTTTGCTCAAATCCACCATACTGAGAGTTTTTTTTTCAATTCTTTTTTACGAGGCAAACATCTTTTTGACAGAAAAGTTCACGATTCGCAAGCCACAAATCAAAATTTAAATGCTAAAAGTGGCAAAATTTGAGCATACATAATTTCAACACCCACTTGGAAAATTATTCATTTGTGCATTGTAAAAAGGAAATGCTGTTTCAGGGTGTAATATTTCTGGGTAGCGAAATTACCTGTCTGGGGTATCCCATATTTGTATCTTAAATATGCTTTCGTACCCTTCTATACTTCCATTTTCGCAATAGACCTAAAAAAGTATGCAATATATATATATATATATATATATATATATATATATATATATATATATATATATATATATATATATATATATATATTTTGATTGGCAAACTGTCTGGATGATTATTTAGTATCAGCGCATGCATTATTTTTAATAGTGATACATTTATTACTTAAGAATGTCTCTGAAAATTCGAAAAGGCGCCATTTTAAACATTTGCCTCAGGCGTCACGATGGATCGGATCGGCATTGATTATTTATCTTTTGCATAGGTTATTAGCGGCCAGTTGGATGAAATGAACATTAAGTTTGATCAGGAGCATCGGTAAATATCAACAAAGTCAGCAAATAGGTTGCAAGATTTTTAAATTAAAATCGGTTTTACATTCAAGCTGGTGTATGAGGTAAAGTTAAGGTTGCTATGTACTAACCCCATTGGATTCGCTCACCCCAATGTTAAACTATGGAGAAAATTTGTCCACGGATTGCCGACTTGGATTCAAAGATTATTTTTAAAAAATTGTACTCCGTCATAGAGATAAAAATTTTACATTTGTATACACTTTTCATTTTAAAAAAATGCAATTAATATTTTAAAATTTAAATTATTCGGGGGGAAATCTGGTGTAGTGTGTTTTAAACGCTCATAAATTCCTTCGGTGGACGAAATTTATAAAATGAATCCTGTAGCGCTTTGCAGAAAAGTTCCGGCTATCTGTCAATACCAATTTTATTTGATTATCAGCATTTATGTACCTGGAAATAGTTGACAAAAATATATTTTAAATAAAAATTTTGGGGGCAGCGCTTAAACCCCCTATAGAGAGAGAGCCATTACAATCCCTCAAAATGTCAATCCTAAAGGGGTGGAATTCTCGAACTGTCAACTGGACTCCTCCCACTACAAGAGTCTGAAAGAAGAGAAAAAGAGAAATACGATTTTTTTCTTAGTACATAGCAGCCTTAAGGCTGTTCGGTACTAACCCTATTGAATTCGCCCACCTCAATGTTAAGCTACGGAGAAAATATTCCCAAGGATTGCCGACTTGAATTGAAAGATTATATTTTTTAATTGTACTCCGTAATAGAGAGAGAAATTTTACACCTCGGGCGTTTTTCGTTTCTTTTTTTTAACGCAAATAATATTTTTTAATTTAAATTAATCGGGGGAAAACGTAGTGTGTTTTAAACGGTCCGGAATTCCTTTTGTGGACGGATTTTATAAAATGATTCCTGTTCCACGGTGCAGAAAAGTTCAGGCTATCTGAAAATACCATTTTTATTGGATTATCAGCACTTACGTAGCTGTAAATAGTAGACAATTGTCTCCATAGGTTAACATTGAGGTGAGCAAATCCAATAGGTTTAGTACACAACAACCTTAACTCAAGCTATTTTCTATAAAACAACAACTTTTAAGCAAATTTTAAAGACGGCATTTTAGTGCTCTGTCTAAATTTTACTTTCGGTAAACCAGATAATATTTAAAGGAAATTTAGTCTTAGTATGCCGCACTTTTTCAAGTTGTCGATGGATAGCTTGCTACCGTAAAAAATATTTTATGTGTTTAAACTCCCTCTTAGTTCCTATCCTAAACTTCCTTCTAGTAAAATGACAGAGTTCGCTCTGATCATTTTTAGTTTTGTCAAAACTCATGGTTCCTAGAGGCACCTCCAGGATCCATGAGTTTTGACCTTTTCGAGCTGCTGTGTTGCCTTATTCGATTCGCTCACCTCAATGTTGACCTATGGAGAAAATGTGTCCAAGGACAATTGCCATCTTGGATTTAAAGTTCTTTTTCTAAATTGTATTCCGTAATAGAGGAAGAAATTTTACATCTTGGGGCAGTTTTCGTTTTTTTTTTCATGCAAATAATATTTTAAAATTTCAGTTATTCGGGGGGGGGTCTGGTATAATGCGTTTTAAACACGCTTAAATTCCTTTGGTGGACGAAATTTATAAAATGTATCCTGTCGCAAGATGCAGAAAAGTTCAAGATATCCAAAAATACCATTTTTATTGGATTATCAGCATTTATGTAGCTTTTGATAGTAGACAAATTTTCTCCATAGCTTAACATTGAGGTGAGCGAATCCTATAGGGTTAGTACACAGCAGCCTTAACCTATCATCCTCGATCTTTTAAACTCCTCCTCCTTCTGCCTATCACATTAGCTTACCACTGGAATGATTCTTCAAGACTGGCGTCCAAGGGTACGGCCCAGATGACGTCGATGCCCTATGTTACCTGATGACCAAGTAGTCGATTTTTTTTCCATCAAAAAGTTGAATCAGGCGTAGAAAACCTAGCATAAGTAAAATACACGTTTTCCGTTTTTAACAACGTAAATGTCAAGATTCTTCGGGGTAAAATATTGAAAAATCAACAAAATCGAAATAATAGATTAGCTTCAGTATACTCGCTCAGATTGATTAAATTAGACCACTAGGAGTTCGTAAATTCGACTTAAAACCACACTCATCGCGACAGGAACATTGATTTAGGGGGCAAAAACTAAAGATGTCAGTTTTTTTTTAATGTTACTTCTGGTAGCAGTAGACTGTAAGACCCCCAAAATAACTGTATTGTGTTTATCATAATTTCGATTGCTTTAGAAATAATAATTCTCCTCTGTTTTAGATTATAATCTATATATGAGTGATAAAGAATTTGACATTTGCAGCATTGTTAGGATATAGTGATAATTCACTCTTTTACTACAACAGCTTTCTTTAGTTTAGGACTTTGTAGAATTCTTTAAACTTTACACTTCTTTAAAAAAAAAATGAAAATAAAAGGCTAAATAAACAGCGTTTACTATTGTATATTCACCCCGTTTACACTAATTAAGATTCCAGAACACATTGGTCACCTCGCATGCTGAATAAGTTCCACTGTAAAAAGTGCCCTTTCAAGCCTCTCTGGAGTAACAACCCCAAACTCATCCGTCTACTAGAGATGATCTGAGTTAAAAAGACTAATTTCTTAATTCGCGTTTTAAAATTCAATGGCGAGAATAGTCTTTTCCCTCAGGGCTTAGAAACTCCACCAACAATCTCAAAATACTCTACATATTGCTTCTTCAAACGCTAGTAAAAAGGTTTCACCAGTAATCGCTATGGTCGAATTTCCTGAATTAATACGTAAGCTACGGTTACTTTCTATTTAGAAATACAGATAACTTATTTACAGCCAAATTCGGCGGAGAACAGTATTCGATGAAGTATTTCACGGACATCCATTTTGTAAACAATGGTTTGATGAGAATGTGCATGATTCTGATCAATTTATAAAATAGAATAGAAACTAATTCATAATACATTTATCGAACTCACTTTAAAAAAGTCATACTTTTGTAAATGTTTAATTTTATCTTCTTGCGTGGTCTAAAAGAATAACTACCGATTTATTCTTTACAGATTCGGTCAAGCTGCTCCTCTTGTGGTGGATATGGCTAAGGCAGAAGACGATGAAATCGTTTTGCAAGAGGTGATAATAGACAGAATTGAACCTGAGAAACCAATAGTGCAGCGATCTGATAGCCTGCAGATTCCAGGTATGTCTTCAGAAGGTCCAAAGCTGAAGGAACCGGTGTCGAGCATATTTCGAGGTTTGAGTCCAAAGATCGCCCCAAAATTTCCTAGGGAAAAACTAAAGAGCATGTTTAGGAAACGGCGACTTTCTTCAGCTTTCCCTTTCTATAAGTTAAAGGGGGTTAGGTTCACTAGAGATACCAAAAAAGACACGGAATCAATAAATCAATCCCTACTGGACGTCAGCTATAACGATCCAGTAGAAGTTGAAATAACACTGTCAACACCAGAGCTAACAGAGGCAGAGAAACAAACAGGAGTTCACCCATACTACTACACACAACAAATAACGTCAGCGAAACAACTGGCTACAGGGCAAGCAGTTTGTGTGAGGCAACCCAATTTAGGACGAAGTGAGTCCGAAGAGGAAAGATTTAAGGATCATAAGATGGGAAGATATTTGACTCGGTCAAGCAGTTTACCGAATATAACACAACCGGATGAATTCGCACGGTATATACAAGATCCCATTATCGCATCTTCATTGAAGAAGATATCTGAGGTAATAAAAAGAAAAGAAAAAACAAAAAAAGCGAAGACAAAGAAAAAATCGCCACCACCCAAATCAATACAGCCTGATGATGTATCAGGCGATGCTCAAGATTCAGACAGTGAATCTTTATCGAGGAGAAATACGCTGCCGCAAATCACAGTCACCAAATGTGGACAAAAAGCGTCCGAACATTTAGATCTAGCAACATCGTCATCTAATTCTGGACATTCCTGTGATCGGGATTCCGATTCAGGAACAGGAGGGGGCCCAGTAAAACGGGATTCAACTCAAATAGAAGAAAAACCTCGGTCTCCAAGGACTTCACAACAAAATATACCAGATACGTCAACAGTAGCAAGTAGAGCAGAAGGTGCTTCAGAACCACATTCCACATCCAAAACGCCAAGTAAAACATCGCCTAAGCACGCCAGAGTTGCAGCAACAGTACCGAAAGGAGAGATAAAAAAGTTTGTGACACGAAAAAGATCTCCCCCACCGAAAGGACTAGAAACACTTACCTTTTCAAAATATACCCCAACGACTAAGAAAATCGCAGGAATATCGCTCAAAAGTGAGAAAGCACCTACTGCTCCCATTTCCGAAAGTGTTCCTTCAAGTCCTATCTCATTCATTCCCAGTGTTGCCACAGTTGGGCGAACACCGTCATTTCCTAAACCTCCAACAAAGACTACCGAACGAGCATCATCAACAAGTCCTAAACGTTCACCCACAACAGAAGTTCCTAAATCCAGTGTCATATATCCTACTGTCAAAGCGGATACTACAATAACAATTACAGACTCTAGGGAAGACCTAAGGGAAATTGCGGATCGAACACGCCCACCGGATATTCCACAACGTCACATACCACGCGCAACTGGAAGAGGGAAGAAATGAATATTGCAACGCAAGGGGTACAAAAACTCAAAGAGAAGGTGCTTTCCAGTAGCAGTTGACGGACAAAGAAAGGTCCTCTCGCAGAGTTTTATCCCGAGAGAAAATAAGGCATCGCCAGAAGAGAGATAGCGAGGAAAAACACATGGAGAAAAATCCTCGGCGTTCTCGAGCCTCGAGAACGAGAAGTTGAAGATGGAGACATTTTTAGCGATGCTGTAAGAAATAGGACAAAAGTAAAATGTTCCAGCGTTGCTAATAACGAGTCTGGGAAACCTTCAAGATCAAAACAGATCTTTCACCCAAAGAATAAAAAAATGGGTAACAAGGCAAATGTTTAAATGCGAGAACCACAAGAACGTGGTACAGACCAAACAACCAAGCAAAAGCGATCCTTTCTTTTGCCCAAGATTTGGTCTGGTAAATTTTTTTTTTCAAATGATGATTATATTTATCATACAGAAAATAAGAATGATCTTTTTATTCTCCTGTATGAAAATCAGGGATCTGATTCATTCCTTTAAGTTTGAATGACTCCACTTAGGTTTTAGCTTCAGAAACACGAATATCATACTAGATCTCAAATGATGATTCCTGAAGAATCAAGGGAAGTTATTGGGTTTGTTGCTGAAAGAAAATTATTATATGTTATATTTCTTGTAACAAAAGTTTTTTTATTATATTTGTGATTAAAAATAAATAAATGATATGACTAAAAATTAAGCCATGTAAAATTCTACCGAATTCAAAATAAATTGTTTCTCAAATACAACTCCATGTAGAAAGTGAATTTTGATGTCAATTTCATGTGCATTAAAGTTCAGTAATATAATATTCTAAACCTTTAATCAAGAAATACACATGAAAAATTTCGACACGAATTCTACTTATGAATTTCCTACGAACTGCAACAAACTATTCTATTTCATTAAAAAAAATTAATTTAAAGATTTGGTCAGACTGGAGACTTTTTCATTACGTTTTATATTTAAGATTTTTTTTAAAACTGCGTTTTACTCAAATTTAATTTTTGTTATATTCACAAAATTAGTCGCATTTTTTATTAGATGATATTGAGAAAAAATTGGAAAAAATAATTTCTTAAAAAGGATTGTTCTCCCATAAAATCTTTGCGGACTGACACTATTTTAGATTCACGGCGAGTCATTGGCAAAATCCAGTTTAATTTTGCCATAACAATAATACTCCTGTCTAACGCAAAGCATTTAAGCCCGATGCTAGATTTGAATATACTATCAAATACGATGCGTTATCAAGCAGAATAAATTTTTATAATAATTTGTTAGAGTTTAGTCCACATAAAATGCATGGCAATATACAGGGTTAGCACAAATGAATGGCCAAATTTTAAATATTTATATTTTCGAAGCTATTACATATGTTACAATAACCCTTTATATCAAGAACATCCGGAGAAAGATCGGTAGTATTTACTCCTCATATTTTTGTGAAAAGACTCTTGCTATGTTAATGTACAAATAAATTAAATATGAAACCGGTGAATTTGGAACATTACTTGAAAATCGACGTATCTAGTATTGGACATAATAATGCGTGCTGTTACAGCAAACATCCTCGCAAGCCTACATATAAATAAAAAAGTTAATACATGTCTATAGTAAATTTTTAATCCATTTCTGAAATGCAGTATTTTAAGTAAACAAAGGATTTTTTTTCAAGGTAAAAGGCTTATCATTATAATTGTGGTTCGTTAATGACTGAATAAAAACTACAAACTGGTAAGTGGGTCAATAAAAATACACTGAAGAGCCAGAAAAACTGGTACACCTGCCTAATATCGTGTAGGGCCCCCACGAGTGCTGCAACACGACGTGGCATGGACTCGACTAATGTCTGAAGGTATCCTGGAGGCAATTCACACTATGAGTCCTGCAAGGTAGTCTACAAATCTTTAGGAGGGGATGGGTGATCTCTTCTGAAAAGCACGTGGCAAGGCATCCCAGATATGCTCAATAATGTTCATGTCTGGAGATTTAGAGGTCCAAAGTCAGAAGAGTGATCCTGGAGCCACTCGGTAGCAAATCTCGACGTGTGGGGTGTCGCAGTGTCCTGATGGAACTGTCCAAGTCCACCGGAATGCCTAATGGGCATGAATGGGTGTCGATGATCGGCCAGGATGCTACCCGTCTCCTTTCAGAGTCGTCTCTAGACGTATCAGAGGTCCCTGTCACGCCAACTGCACACGCCCAATACTATCACACAGCCTCCACCAGCTTGAACAGTCCCCAGTTGACATGTACGTTCCATGGATTCATGAGGTTGTCTCCATACCCGTACACGTCCTTCCGCCCGATACATTTGGAAACAAGACTCGTCAGATCAGGCAACATGTTTCCAGTCATCAACTGTCCAATAGAGGGTTTGGTGGGATAAGGCGAGGCGTAAAGCTTAGTGCTGTGCAGTCAACAGCGGTACACGAGTGGGCTTGCGCCTCCGAAAGCCATATCAATAGCGGTCCATTGAACAGTTCGCACGCTGACACTTGTTGATGCCCCAGCATTGAAATCCGCAGCAATTTTAGGAAGTGCTGTACGTCTGTCTGGTTTGAGGATTCTCATCAGTCGTCGACGGTCCCGTTTTTTCAAGGTCTTTCTCCGGCCGCACCGCTGTCGGAGATTTGATGTTTTAACTGTTACATGATATTCACGGTACACTCGTGAAATGGTCGAACGCGAAAATCCAAATTGCATCGCTACCTTGAAAATGCTATGTCCCATCACTCGCGCGCCGACTATAACACCACGTTCAAAGTCACATAAATCGTGACAACCTACCATTGTAGCAGCAGGAACCAATCTAACAGCTTCGCCAGACACCTGTTGTCTTGTATAGGCGCTGCCGACGGCATCGCGTTAGGCTGATTGGTTGCATATCTCCGTTATTTGCATACGCATGACTGTACCAGTTCTTTTTGCTCTTCAGTGTATATCTAACATGATACACTGGTGTGCAAAACGTAAGTAACACCACTATTTTTAAAGGTTACAACCTGAAAATTAAACGGTTCCCTTGGCAAGTCGTTGGCCAACCACTTTCGGGCATGGTTGGCCAACGGTGGTTTTTGGCCGTTGGCGCGAGGTTGGCCCAACGGTTAGCGTTCAGTTGGCCCAACGGTTGGCATTCAGTTGGCCCAACCATTGGATTTACAGGATTTGGCCGTTGGCGTTCTGTTGGCCCAACGGTTGGATTTAAATGATTTGGCCGTTGGCACGAGGTTGGTCAACAGTAGGCATTCAGTTGGCACAACAGTCAACTTTGTAGGTAAGCCTACATTAAATTTATTTGGGGCTATTATGCATTTTTCAACTCAGCCAGCAACTCTTTGTTCATCAGGCCAATGGTCAAACTATCCAAGGGTCAATAGTTTTGACATTTTGCTATTTTTCAGCAGATCGTTTACAAAGAGGATTTCCCCTTTTTAAACAGTTTATTAATTTCTAGTATTTAGCCACCAATAATTTATATAAAAACAGTATATTCAAAAAAGCATTTTTGAATATCCTATTTTATATATTCAAAAAAGAATTTCGGATATACTATTTTTATATAAATTATTTGTGGCTAAATACTAGAACTTAATACTGTTTAAAAAAGGAAAATTCTCTTTGTAAACGGTCTGCTGAAAATTAGCAAAATGCTAAACTATTGACCCTAGGATAGTTTGACAATTGGCCCAATGAACAAAGAATTGTTGGCTGGGTTGAAAAATGCATAACTCTTTTCCCCAAAAAGTAGTTTGAAAACTACAAAATTCACTCTTTTATGAAATCAAAAAGTTTCCATAGTTAAATATTAAAATGTAGAAAAAGCAACAATACATTTTAATTTTAATGTTATTTTTAACAGTTTACCTTTTGCTTGACATTGTTTATATAAAGTGTTTTGTTTTAAACACTTTATATCTTTTTAAAGAGAATAAATCTTATAGATTATAGTATCCTTAGTGATATTATAAATCTCATGTCACTATATATATATATATATATATATACAATTTATAATATCAGTGCTACTTGTTGTTTTTAATCAGTCACTTTACTACATATATCAATTTCTGTAAATTTACACTCGTCTGGTCACTGTAAATTTACAGTGACCAGACGACTTCATGGAGGTGGACTGTTTGTTAGCCGGCCTGTGCGCTGTGTACCGTTAACACCTAGCCATTGCGCCACCGTCTATAGTGATGCAAAGAGCACAAAAACTGGACACCAGAACAGTGCGGCAACATCCTTTTTATAGCAGTGATTCTAGCCCAGATGATCTGTCGGCCAATATCACTGATGAGACGGAAGTGACTCTAGTCAGTACAGAGGTCGTTCTATCCCTGCGCTGGTGTCCAGTTCTTGTGAACTTTGCACCACAATAGACAGTGACGCGGATGACCAAGTGCTAGAGGTACATAGCACATGAGCCGGCGGGCAAACCGTTCGCCTCGATGGAGTCGTCTGGCCACTGTAAACCGCGAAACCTGGCGAATTGTTCTGCAACTGCTTTGCAATGGCTGTCGCTGCCTGCCGACAATGGCGTAGCGAGGGGCGGGCAAGAGGTCTATCATGCCCCGGGCGCCACTCGTTCCAGGGGCGCCAAATGGTCCTTTTCACTAATTCTATTATATTACTATATGTTTTTCGGAAAGGGGGCGCCAGTTATGCTCGCTACGTCACTGCCTGCCGACGATCGTTCTTACCCTGTATAACGATAAAGCGGCTATCAGTGGTCGTTATTTTTCGCAGCCGACCACTCCCTGTCTTTACACACAGCTGTACCTGTAGTTTAGAACATCATCCATGCCTGCGAAGCGACACGAGGATCAACCTTGAATTCAGCGGCCGCACTCCGCCTATCCTCCAACTTCCCACTGATTCTACCGCGTGCAAAATCGTCTGATTGTGCCCCAGTGATCATTTCAGGGTCTGCAATACGGGACGGAAAGTCACTGAACGTCTGTCTCGATCGTACAAACCATTCCGAAATTTGGGGAGTTCCACAACTTCTGCTTTTACAATTTATTCGGTCTGACGTCACCTCTGAGGTCGCGATCCCCAAATTTGAATATGCACCAGCCTTCTACTACTCAATATCCTCGGTTGTGCAAATCGTCACAAGTCGTTTCGTTTAATTTTCAGCTTGCAACCTTTGAAATAATGGTGTTCTTTAAGTTTTACACACTAGTGTACGACCTCGTATAAGGACTTAAGCCTTATACGAGGTTATATATGCGTATAAATATATTATATATCCTTATATAATATATATATCCTCGTTATATATCCTTATTACCACGCGCGCTTTCAAAGTTTAGGAAACACGAAGTAGCAACAAATGTAAGGATTGAACATACCTAGATTTCAATCCTACCATGCCGCATAGGCGTAATGCTTTGATACATCTATGATTATTAATGCACGGCATAAATACAATAAGGCAGTTTGATGCATCATCACTGATGAAACCTCCTAAAAAACGAAGGGCAGAAAATGGATGACATCCGTTTTACACCAGGGAACTCTGTTGTGTTTTGTTTGCAACAGCGCAATAGTCTAGGCACGTGTTTCCGTATGAATTTTAGTCATCTATGCATTTGACAACAAACGTTTTGCACTTCGGTTTAACCAGAGGTGAGATGTGAAATATTGCGAGCAACTTCTTTAGGGCCTGTTCCGGTAGCAGAAGCGTAAAAGGAAAGATGGCGTTGAGACAGAAATAAACCAATCATAGGCGCTAAAAATTTCATTGCTAATCGTTTGGAGGTTTGTCAATGGTTAAATATATTTCAATATTTAACGCTTCCACTATCGGACTCCTACGTGATCCATATTAATTCAAACAAAAAGTTGCATACAGACAATAAATTTTGCAAATGGATCAAACTGCATCCTGAAAAAAAATTCAGTTTGATTATGAATTATATTTTTTACAAAATTCTCTATGCTTCACCTGTTTGGACCCAAGCTGCCAAATCTAACATCGATATCATTGAACGCTTCCAAAATAGAACTCTGAGGAATATTAGAAAGGCTTTCAGATACCTCTCTAATTCGTTCGCGGTCATTAAGAGGGATTTCGATATCCGAACTTCCCGTAAGGTCGACCAACAGCTGTCAGTCAATTTTTATAACAACATCGACAAGATTCCTAACGCATTCCCCGGTTATGATTATCGGGACAGTTTCAGTGGCTTTCCGTAAGTGTCCCCGTGCTGCTCAACTTAGACAGCGATGGACTCATTCTCCCTTCTCACTCGCGTTTTCCTGTTAGTTTATCACTCGTTAGGACAACTGTTTCTTTCTTGATCGCCTCCTAAAGGCAATTTTTCTTTCCTTTCTTCTTTTCTGTGTGTGTACGTCATTTTATTTAATCAAAACAAATAAAATATAAAATAAAATATTAATTAAAATAAATAAATAAATAAAAATCAATATAAAAAGTATAAAAAATACAAATAATAGAGAATTGAAAAAAAAAATTTAAATTAAATTAAAATATTTTTGTGTTTTCTAACTTTTTATGTTTCTCTAACTTTTAATTAACTACTCCGAGTTAATAGTTCATTTAAATTTAACTTCTCTTAACTCAGCACAATAATCCATTGTAAAGTAATTTAACCTTTTCCTTACAAGGTGGGATTGCATGTATTCCAAGAATACGGGCCAAAGAATAAATAAATAAATAATTATATATATATATATTTTATATATATATATATACACACATATATATATATATATACAGTTGGCTCTCTGTTTAACGACTTTCAAGGGACCGTGAAAAATCGTCCTTAAGTAGAGATCGCCCTTAAACAGAATTTGTGAAGAAATAACATTTCCCATAATGTCGGAGGGGCCGGGACTGGGAAATATCTTTAAATAGAGATCGTCGTTAAACAGAGAGCCAACTGTATATATTTATGTAATGAAAAAACAACAGTAGTAATGGTTGTAGCCGGGCACATAACATGACCGTTGAAATCATCAGTTTTGTAGTCGTAGCGTAGGCAAATGGAAACTGTGGCGGGGTGAAACAATGGCCGGGATCTTCAAACATTTTGTATCCATAACGTGCAATCGAAGTCGCGAGTGGCGAGGTAAAATGAGAGGCCAATAAACACCGCGGAACACATCAGGAAAAAGGCAGTTGGTTCATACAAAGTCTTTATTTTCCGAAACTGTTTCGTAGAACATCAACTAAATTTACTCGAACACATCGCGCGACGCTGGCCGGGACGGGGTAGGGATGCGACATCGATGTCGATGTTTTCAAAACATCGATATTTTGATAAAAACATCGATGTTTTAAACATCGATTTATTGAAGCCGATGTTTTTTTAACATCGATGTTTTGTGCACGATGTTTTACGTTGTCTCGATGTTTTTTTTAATGAAAAAGTACCATAATAAAATAATTTACCACGTAGCATAATTTTCACACTCAGTAAATGTAAGTCTGAATTCTGAAAAGGACGAACACAAAAGGGGGAATGATTCCTTAGCAGACCGACAAATGGCAATTAATATCCAATGAACCAATCAGAGAGCTTGGAATGTTCCTGACACTCCAGAACCTTCCATGGGGTTTTATTTTACAAATAGTATATACACGAGTGCATCCATTTAAGTTTTTGTTTTGTTCTGGTTTTATTGACGTTAATATTATTAGTAAGATGTCTCCCAAAATTACATTTGGAAATATTTTTACAAAACCACTGACAAATTGGCGAAATGCAATATTTGCCTTAAGTCCCTCAAAACTTCTGGCAATACCACGAATTTATCTGGACATTTGAAGGCAAAACATGGCGGTATTTACAACGAGAATTTTGAGTCATCAATGTAGCCCAAAGCAACCAAGTTTTTGTCATTTGTGCCTACCCAATCAGAGAGTAAAATTAAATCACCCCCTCCCCCCACGACTAACGGAAGTAACATTAATGTTAGAGATTACTAAACCAGTTTTAAAAAATGGATGTTCTAAAACATCGATGTTTAAAAACATCGATGGTTTTTGGGCGATGTTTTATTAGCATCGATGTTTTAATATTGAATATCGATGTTTCAAAACATCGATGTTTTGTTATCGATGTCGCATCACTAGGACGGGGACGCTGCCCCGCCCGTACAAATTTGCCAGGAGCGAAACTACATGTTTTCTGGCCGTGAGCAGACACCCAAAAACTCTGCTCTCCGAGTTATACTGGAACTTATATAAACTTTTTGAACGTCTTGCCATGTGATCACAAGTCTGTAGCCATTGGCTGAAACTATGACTCTGATGTCAGAGGTGACGTATTATTATTACGTAAAGATGCGCTAGACATTATATTTTCTGAGGGGACGCTGCCCATGCTTTGTTCTTGGAATCAGAAGCGAAAATAGCTCTATCGCGACAACGCCCAAGGCAATTTAGAATTTGAATTGAATATAGGGGTTTTTATGTTATAGAATATAGACGCCCATTCTTTCCTTGGGTTGTCCAGTATGTTACATGTATATATATATTCATTCTTGGGATACATGCCCACCCCGTAAGGAAAAGGTTAATCTTAAAACCTCTACTAACCATTTTTACAAGTACCCTTATTCAAATTAATCATGGTCATCACTGGAGTTAAAGCCTTTGGCCCAGGTTCGCCGAAAAAAGCTATAATGGCAGTGTCTCTTTACCAAAATAACAAAAAGTTAATAATAATAATAATAATGTGTTAAGTGAGTTTGCTCCAATATTTACATTATTTGTATGTTTCGCAATACAAATGCAAATGAAATAAACAGCTTATAATATTCAGCAGAATCTTACCATAACAAGTCAAAAACAGTAAGAAGCGATGCATGTTTTCCATTTTATTCAGCACTTGTTATTTTGACATCAAACTTTTAGCGAAAAAAGTCTATGCTTTTGCACATAACTAATATGAAGACATCGAAAAATACGAGCTGTAATAAAGTAACCTCTAAACTGCATTGTGCAGAGGATATTAATTAAAATTTCGCTAGTCTCTTAAAATTTGAAAAAGAATGCTTTTCGTTTCTACGAGCAATGCAGACCGCACCTTCATGAGTTAATAATAATAATAATAATAATAATAATAATGTGTGTTTTTTTGCTTTTTAGAGCGACATATTTATTGTGGTGTGAGGGCCATAAGTGATTTGCTTGTAACCAATGAAAAATGATCAATTTTTTTTTAATATCAAAGTCTTTATTAATAAATGTTAGGCACTTAGATTTTTTTAAATAAAACTATTATAAATCATATTGATAAAATATTTCCCAGAATAATTCAGTATTAAGAGAAGAAAATGTAACAAATGGGAAAAAAATACACAGTAACCTAAAATAATGTTAAGAAATACAATGGAGAACTATATTTCTATGGATCCACACAAAATAGGAATATGAACAGCTAAAGAGAACATACATTTTAAAACTTGTCAAGACAAGAGAAGACAAGAAAATTGTACAGGTGCATTTTGATTTCAAAAGTACAGAAAACAGCATAAATATCATAAACTAAAATTTTGTAATTTCATATTACCGAATTCAGATGTGAACTTAAACTAAAATTTGACTTTACACCATAATACAAAATTCTACCTTAAATGAAACATAAATTGGTGATAAATGCTAGTAATAAAGAGTTAAAACTTAGTTATATCACAGCTTGAATTTCATATTTTCTGTTATGGGCCATAAAATGCAAACATATTTTCAAGACAGGTAACATTACATTTTCTTATATACATAACAAAAAATTCTAAATGCTTGAGCAATATCACATTTGAGAACATTTTCCATAATTTTTTATTTCCAATTGCAAAACATCCAGCAACTTAAAAAAAATATTAGTCTGGAGAAAGCCAATGATTTAGTTATGGATTTCTGTATTAAGAAATTTATGTATTCTGTATGTAACAAGAAAAAGCAACATTATCAGCATACATTTTTGCATTTTAGCCCAGAACTGGAAAACCACTGGCTATTAATTGGCAAATATTTTTATGAACAAAACTTCTCACTCTCCTTTCACTATTTTATGGGAAAGTATTTTGATTTTCAGAAACATGAATTTGATTTTGTTTAACAGATAGATGATATCTGTTAATTTTACACAAAAGAGAAACTTCCTTGTCACTAGAAGTTTCTTCCCTAACATTGGCTCATTGGAGTCTTTAATCAGCTCTGAATAAAATATGGCATTTTAGAGGGGTGGCCAGCTAGAGAAGTTTCACTGTGTATATATATATATATATATATATATATATATATATATATATATATATATATATATATATATATATATATATATACATACATACATATATATATATATATATATATATAAATAAATAAATATATATATACACACACATATATATATATATATATTTATATACATACACACACAGTAAAACTTCTCTAGCCAGCCACCCCTCTAAAACGTCATATTTTATTCAGAGCTCATTAAAGTCTCCAATGAACCAATGTTATGGAAGTAACTCCTATTCCATGGCCATCACTCAAAATGGCCACTTTTTTCAAAACCATTACTGGGCACCATTGAGGTTTGGTTTGGAGTGCTACAGTCAACTTTGTGCTACACGAGGGCTAATTAGACCTGGCCCTACAGTTTAAAGCTAATTCCGAACGGCTACAAACATCCATGCCAACAGTGGGACATGAATCCACAGCATCTGAACTGAATCCCAGCACCCTAGCCATTCGGCCATCACCTGGCGAGGGGAGCACCATAGTGAAATTTCACTATATATATATATATATATATATATATATATACAGTCAATTCCGGTTAAACAGACCACATCGGGACGCGATCATTTTGGTCCTAATAACCGGCTGGTCCAATTAAACGAACATGTCTTATGTTACAAGATGGGATTTGGTCCGAATGAGTGGCTGGTCCAATTAACCGGTGATCCAGTTAACTGGAATTGACTGTATATATATATATATACACATACAAACACACTTTCATTTATTTATTTTTGGGGGATGGGATTAGGTAAATATTTTTCAAGGTGATAAAGCCTCTTGAATATAATTCTCTTTATATAGAAAAAGATCTGAACTATACCATCTCATATCTTGAATACAGTCTGGAATGAACTATTCAACTTATTATGGTACAATAAAATGAACACCTAAAAAATCTAATAAATGTGTAACTATAATATGCAGCCACAAAGAAAGTGCAATTATAACACATAATATTTGGAAGAAAAAAAATCTCTGATAAGAAAACCATAGCTGCCTATCTTTCAACGTCAAAACAAGAATAATAATAAAAAAAATACAATAACTAACACCCTTTAAATGAAGAATGATTATTCTTACCAATGCATTAGGTTATCTCTAAATCAGTGGTCCCTAACTGGTGGTCTGAGGAAACTCAAGAAGTGGTCGACGAGGTTAGGAGTGATAAAGGAAAAAAATTCGTTTTGTTGTTTCAAAATGACCACTTATTTAAACAATTTTTTTAAAACTGGGAGAAGGAAAATTTTTAGCACCTAGTCTTATGCTCAGATTCTGAAAGTTCCTGTATTTCTGCCGCTTTCTGACATTTTGATTACGAAAAAATCCTTGTTCCGCTTAAAAAAATTTTCTTCACTGCAATTTTGTAGTTAGTAAAGCAAATGCAAGCTGAAAAATCTCATTAATTTTAAAAATTTTCTTAGGCTTTTATGCTTTATTTTACATTCAATTTCTTATCAAGTTTATTTGTCACTTTTTATTAAAGTTTTTTATCACAAATATTTTGTTTATTTAGAAATAAAATGTTCTTTTGCCTATAAAAGGATGGGTTGTGAGGTGGTCCCTGATGATTTATTTATTTATTTATTTATTTTTGTTTTATTATTTATTTATATTTTTTTATTATTTTTTTTGACGAATGGTTCCTAATCAGCAATAGGTTATGAACCATTGCTCTAAATTAACAAAATTCTATGTAACAAAGTTCTCCATTAAAAGGCTTTTCCCAGTTCTGTAAAATAATTGACATATAAAAAATTTCTCGCGAATTCAGTATCGTAGCAGTAACTTAACAAGATTGAGGTAGTAAAAAGTTATGTCTGCACAAGTTTTAATTTTTGCATCACACAGAAAAAAAATCTGATCACTCACCCCCCCCCCCCAAAAAAAAATAAATAAAAAAAAAATAAATAAAAAAAAAAAATAAAAAATCAATGATGCCAAATTATTTTGAAATTATATCATGTAAAAATGATATCTATATATTTAAGTTGCTAAGCCGACTTTTTGGGCAGTCCCTGAGAGAAATCCACTGCATCAATTTACTTCATTTTGGTCTTAAACGAAAGATTGTAATCTGTAGATTTGTCAAATTTGGATTTTGTAACTGCAATTTTTATTAATGAGCTATAATTTACAATTAAAATTTGATTTCTGCGCATGCTCCGTGACATGTTTCAATGCCGAGGGGTCTCTCTAGATCTCTCTCTGCCATTTTTATTTTTATGATAGTTATGTTTGTGAAATATAAGATTAAACCTGATGGAAATTGTTTATTTCGCGCTGTTTAATTAGCGATAATTTACAATAAAAAATTCGCTTTCTGCACATGCTCAGTGACATTTTAAAATCTGGCTTGAGATACTCACCAAGCATGAGCCCACGTAAACACATTAATTTGTTTCTGCGCATTATTATGATTTTGGTAATGATGTGTTGAGTATAATTTGTGTATTAGTACATTTATTTACTATCTAGCCGTCATGTTTTGACGGGTACCAGCTAGTACATACTATAATAACCAAAAAATGTACAATAAATACCTCCGCATTAGAAAAAAAAACTTTGCATGCAAAAGCAAGACATCACCTCATTTTTATAATTTTATTAAAATTTTGACCAATTTTAACATAGTGGAAAATTTTTTTAGCCTTGGTTTTCTGCTTTCTCTTACTCTGTTCCTTAGGAATAAAGCTTAATTTACTTTTGAAAATTTGTGAATAAAGCCACAGTTTTCAGTTTATATGTGGTGGATTTTTTAAGGTTTTTGTCACAATATTTTAGCATCTTCAAAAGTCTAGCACTTTTAGAATTAGAAAGCAAATCAAGATCTACACACTTTTAAATTATTTTCAAGAATCAAACTGTTAACTAGACATTGTAAATACGACACTACGAAAATTCTTTAACCCTTCAGCGGGCACGCCCATGTACAAACTGCAACATTTCATAATTTTGAATGGTTTGTTTTTATATTTAAGGTTTGAATGTTCTAAGCAGTTTCTACTTATAGCTATACCCTTTCTAATGCAGGTCTGCTTTTCTGACCCTTGTATTCCTTTCCATTCATTGTTAGTCATGATTTAACCATGGTAAACCAGCGATTATACTGGATTACAATACGACAAAAGCAGGAGCCGGTGTAATCAATCAAATTTGCAGCTGTTACATGGTATACTGCATATTATGAAGATGGACTCTCCCATTGTTTTTTTATGTTTTTGGACATAATAGGAATCCATTCTCAAAATGTCCTTAGACAATAAACTGAACAGTATTGAAATAAGGCAATTGTAACTGCATTCTTTGGCTTTTAATAATAAATATATCTCAATATTATCAACATTTTATGTCTTGTCATAAAATGCAAAATTATTATTTTCAATTTGAAAAAAATGTTTATTACAAAAGGAATAATCAAGGTTGAAATAGACATTACACATTGTGCACACGTGCCTACTGGTGTCCCAAATATTGGCACACCCACTGAAGTTTTCAAATAATTAGAATGAAATAAGTTAATTTTCTATATACAAATATGCTTTTAATGTCTGAATTCAAAGATGAAAGTAAGATGTTTGAGGCACACATACATTTATTAAAAAGAGGGGGGAGGATAGATGTAAATTTACGACACAAATGGGGTAATTGAACAATGAATACAATGAACTGGAAAATTCATTGTAACCTAATTCAGTGAGACACTTATAAGTCCAACATTTAATTAGCGAATTTCAAAATTCTAATAACATTTATAAAAATCTTGCATAAATAATTATTTCTGAAATAATTATAAAAGAATCTTTGCAAAAATATGTATCAAGTTATTTTAAATTTTCATAATTTAATGGCTATTTTTATATTTTGATGGAATATATCAGAGTGAGTATGCAATTATATATTTACAAAGAAATTTATTAAATCTGATGGAAGGAAATATTTCAGCTTTGTTAGGCACCAATTTAACATTTTAAAATTTAAACCAAACATGGATAAATAGAAAATAGATGTAAATTTTGTAAAGTATAATATGACAGACATTTCACATGAAGAGGTAAAAAAAATTACCTTAATAAAATAAAACTCTAAACATTAACAGTATAAAAGAAATAAATTTGTCTTCATTCATTGTAAAATGAAAACACCTACTAAATTTTTATAAAACAATATTAAACTTATCTCTATCACAAAAAGCAGTTAGAAATTACAATGTAACATTAAAAAGCTTAATGAATTTTTAGTTTTCAAAACAAAGAAATACAATTTTAGAAATTGTGCAAAAGAAAACATTTAGGTTTCACAAAATACAGCATGAAAATAGTTAACCTTTAGTCACATATGAGAAGTATCAAAATGTTTGAAAATAAAGATAATCCATTAAATGTTAAATAAATAAAAATGCTTTCAAGTTATGAAAGGATCACAGAATAAAAATGTAGGAGCTTCAGTCAAATATATCCTGAGGAACCCACACACTAATAGAATCGTCTACATTTGCACAGGCTAAAATGTTGTTACAGACAGAAATCTAAAACACAAATAAAATATGCACATTATAAATCATAAAATATTTAAAACTTTATAAGTAGAAATCCTACAGTACAAAAAGGGAGGAACTGCTACTATAACGATATGCTGGAAACTTGAAAAGCTTAAACCAACTATACTACATGTACTTATATACAAGGTGTAGCCATTTATTTCCAAGACTGATTAATAACTCCAGAAAATATTAAATGAAATACATACCCATTTAATATGTTTTGAAGTAACTCCTACCTGCCGTAATGCACTTCTGGTCTTGGCTGTATAAGTTTCGGAAACAACTTTTAAAGTCCTCTTTCGGAATGTTCTTTAATGTGGACATCACCGTTTTCTCGATGGCTTCGACATCCTCAAATCTTGTTCCCTTCAGCAAATTGGCCTAGCATGAGGTCTTGCAGATGCAGCATCCTCCATACTCTCTGAACTTAACACTGGCAGACTTTTTCTTGTTTCCAAACTGAAAGATTTGCTGAAGGGAACAAGATTTGAGGATGTCGAAGCCATCAAGAAAACAGTCACGTCCACATTAAAGAGCATTTCAAAAGAGAACTTTAAAAGTTGTTTCCAAAACTTCTACAACCAAGCACAGGGGTGCATTACGGCAGATGGGAGTTACTTCAAAACATATTAAATGGGTATGCATTTCATGTTAATATTTTCTGGAGTTATTAGATCAGTCCTGGAAATTAATGGCTGGCCTTGTAGAAAAACAGCATATTGCTACCATATTATTTTAATATTAGCATTCAGATAATAGTACCAAAAAATTTCTTTTAGCATTATCCTTTTTTCAGGTTTTAAACAAAACTTCTTTTGTCTTAAAGATTCAATAAAAACCATCAATAATTAGGGAAGATATTAAATATTGTCAACACAGTTCATCTCATATAAATCAAACTTAACATTTGCAGTCTCAAGTTTATATTAAAACATGAAATTTCTGTTTAAAAAAAAATTAGGGGGTAGGAAATCCTTAACAGCTGCTAAATACTATTAGACCATCACTTTGATTTCACATCTGCTGTTGTCGCAAAGCATTTCGCTTCATTTTATGGTATCCTAAGATGTTAAATATTGAAAATACCAGGAATTTGGTGACATTCAGAAAAACTTTCTTTATTCTGTTTCTTATATTTCAGGTTACCTTAAGGGGACACATACCTTTTAAAGGCAAATTTTAACCATTTTTTTTCATTGTTATGTAATTTCGCACATGATATCACCAAAACAGTTGGCTTGAATACCATGAAATTTTATACACGGGCAATATAAACATGTACCATTAAAATGACCTACTATTATGTCATTCCTGCCATAAAAATTTTATTTATAGTAAAACTTATCAAAATTTTTATTTAAATTAAAATTTTTTTAAAAAAAATCCTTTTTTTTCTATGAAGAACTAAGATTTTTGATTTCAAAATAGTTCATTTTAAAGATATATTGTATAAAATAATTTTAAATCTAAAAAAATATATATATTCATTAATATACGGATGCAAGTCTGCATGCATTGTCATAACAATGGAAAAAACAATGGTTGAAATTTTTAAAAATTAAAATATTTATCTTCAATGTAGAAAAAATTGAGAGCCATATTTATAAAGAAGACAAAGTGTTTAACTCGCAGTAAAATTTTCATATTTCTGAATAAATTATTTTAGTAACTACTGATGTTTGAAAATAGCGATATGTTTGTCGAGTCTTTTGGCCTTTAAAACAGGTCACAAATAGAGAGCTATAGCCCACTACAGATAAACAACCTCAGAAAAATTATTAATATTAAATGTGACATTAGATAAAATTAATAATTTCATTTATTTATTTTTTCTGTCTATACAGGTTTTACAGTACATAACAAATACTTTTCTTGGACAACACAAAATTATCTTTTATCAATAAATATATAATGTAGTTTAAAAGTTTTAATGTTTAAAAAAGCACTTACTCTGGCAACTTCATGAGTCGATTCAATTACAGCAACAGGATCAGGATCAACATTAGGCTCTAATATTCTTATGGTCTTATCAGTTGAGCATGTGATAATAGAACCTAAGGAATGCCGAACTCCAGTCACTTTTTTGGAATGACCAGATGAGAAAGTCTGTAACAAATAAATATGAATGTAAAAAACATTTATGCAATTACAAACTGCTCAGTGCATAAGACACATTCATGAAAAATATTTAGAGAAAATATGTGCTATCACACATCCTTATGTAACCACCAGAATTAATAATACAATATTTAGGACCTGCACAAAATTTTAGAGTGACCCTTTGAATCCCATCAACATCTTAGCATAATCAATTGAAATATGAGCCTCAATAACCTATATATATATAAAACAGTTCTGTAACTGACTGACTGACTGACTGACAGATAATGTACAGACCAAACCGCTGGACCTAAAGGGCTAAAATTTTGAATGGTGATTTTTTTTATAATGTAGGGATGCAGTAAGAAAGATTTTTGAAAAATTCTTCTTAGATTTTTTTAAATTGAATTTTTAAGCTGTTTTTGTAACATTTTTTAAAGTTTGCATTTAAAATAATAATTTGAGGGTTATAAAATTTATATCATGAGAAATATCATAAAAATTCGTTTAAATTGAAATCTTTTTCAAATCTTTACCTCCCTTTTTCTGATTTTTGGGGAATTTTTAAAGAGTAATTTTTAGAATTTAATTTATTAAATGCTGATCCCATGGTTTCTTTTCTTTTTGTGATACTTTAAAGTGAGTTTGCATCACATGCAGAACAATGAAATAAATTGACAAAAGAAATATTAATTTCTTCCAACTATTTATGTCATATTTACAGTGAAAAAAGTATATTATACGGATACTCAAGCACTGGGCATTATAGTTACCAAATAGCTAGTTTTATTTAAAATACAGATAAAATACACTTACATGCAACAAATTAAATTCTCCATGCCTTGGATCAATAACATGCAAGTTATTGCTCACATCTCCCATAATAATTTGTCCTTCAGCATAAGACATACTTAAAGGAAAGGCTTCAAGCTAAAAGATATATAAATAAATACATAAAGAAAATAATTGAATTTGTTGGTTGCTAAATTTCTGCTTAGAAAAATCTGTATGGAACAGAAAATAATGCGATTAAAGAACTGTTATAAATAAAGGATCTAACAAAACAAAACTCCCAAGGAATCCAATGCATTGTACGCTAATATCTTATTAATATTTAAAACAATTAATACATGTATTAAACTTATATGAATCTCAATCTGAATCGAAAATAGAAACACCAAAGTTTCTAAACCCACATTAGGAACAACCACTAGACTATGGTTACAATAATTTACACAATATATACTGCATAATTTACTTCATTCTTGACTACACTATTTAAAAAGTTTTTTTTGTTTGTCTTTTTTTATATATAGTTTTAAATAAATTTGAAGTTGTTCTACTTTGCTCTAAATCCAAATATACATTTATTATTACATCTTCAAGATGTCAGATTATTCACATACGGTTGTGATTGCATCATTTCAAATTTGTATTTCTATTCAGCACAAAAGGGATCTTATTATACTTTTTTGCCACTTAACCTTTAGCTTACAGGGCCCATTTTTCCAATTCCGTCTTTAAAACTTCAAATTTCATACCTCCTTTACAAGGGAGGGCCATTAAGAGGGTTATATATATGTATATGTATGTATATATAAATATGTATATGTATGTATATATAAATATGTATATGTATGTATTTTATATATATATATACAGTCGAACCTCCATATATCGAACTTCCCCATATCGAAATTTTCTATATATCGAACTCTTAGCAAATCCCCATGTTCATTGCATAGAAAAACTGTTTCTATATATCGAAAAAAATCTCTATATATCGAAATTTTTTTTCAGGACATATTGGGAGATTTTATTCCACTTTAGAATAAAATCTCCCAATTTTTGGCGTTTGAAACAATCCGTCGTGGACTTCAATTCGCGGAAAATGTCCCTGATGAAGTTTTTAGTAGACTGAATAAATGCGAGCATTTCTTTGATGAACTTTCCGCAAAACTGGCTGTTCAGCAAGATATTCGTAGTTTTTTTTTAAAGAATGTAACTGTGATCACTGTAACCACTGTCTGGATTATAGTTTTTTTAAGAGGTATATAGTACTCAATAAATCTTTCGTATTAATTCATTTTTTAGTTATTAACTTTCATTTAATGTGATTCGCATGTAAATTAGAAATTGAGTTTCGTATATGAAAATTAGCTTTAATTTTAATGTTTTAGGAGAATTATGATAAAACTAACATCAATTCTATATATAGAAATTTATATATATCGAATTTTTTTCCTGCATTTTGCTACTTCGATGTATGGAGGTTCGACTGTATATATATATATATATATATATTCATTCTAGGGCCCGTATTCTTGGAATACATGCTATCCCACCCCATAAGGAAAAGATTAAAGCCCTCATATGTAACATCTATTCCAACTTCAACCAACTCCTTTCATAGTTTTGTATGAGGGGTAGTTATTTTAATCAATTGGAATTATTCTCTAATTTTTATGCACAGGTCAGTCAAAATATCTCTTTCTTGTGATTCTTCCTTTTTTTAAAAAAAATTTCCAATGGCCAAGGAACTTGGCATAAAGGTGTAAAAATACAGAAAAAGAGCATAGAGCAAAACAAACAAAAACAATATAGAAAGTCATTGTGCCATTTGAAAAGTCTTTCTAAAGCACACACTAAAAAGGGAAAATATCACCTGAAAGGCTAGGGAAAACAAACACACACACATATATATATAGTTAGTCAAATCCAGTTAATTGGACCAGCTGCTTATTTGGATGGAATCCTGAAGAACCGAAACAAATCCTATTGTATAAGCCTAATAGGGCATGTTCATGTAATTGGACCAGCCAGTTATTCGGACCAAAATGATCACTTCCCGATGTGGTCTGATTAACTGGACTCGACTGTTTGTACATATATATATATATATATATATTTGTATTTGTGTATATATATATATATATATATATATATGTATGTGATAATATTATTAATAATCGCCCTTTCTGAACTTTCTTTCTCATCTGGTAACCTTGCCGATGCCTTGGCGAGATGCTCCACTTTTGCCAATACTAACACTCTCTGCCAATTCCTGGCAACCTCTCTTTGACCTAATTCTAGATTCACATGCTACTCAGACGCGAGGCTGGCTTTGAGTGATTAAGATGTGTCGCTGTGTTCGTCAAATAAACTTCAGTTATTTGTTATGATTTGGAATCCTTTTGTCTCGGCCTTGATATGCAGTATTTTCAGGAGATGACCATTTGGAACATCTCATATATATATATATATATATATATATATATATATATATATATATATATATATATATATATATATATACATACACACACTAACATACTAAGAGTTAGAGATACAAACATGTCATTTATAAATTGTCAGTCATGATTTAGAGGATAGAGTTACAAATATAAATAAGTTAATTCAGACAGAATATTTTATTTTTAAAAATGCACCCAAAAAAATTTTCAGACAAAAATTCTAATTTTACAAGAATCTCCACTAAACACACTACCTGAATGGTTTATATATACATGAAGCTATACTGTAGAGTACAAAAGTATGTAATCAAGAACATTTTCAAAAGGTACAAAATAATAAAATGAACTGACAGTATACTGAAAAAAAAACTTAATATATTCACAGGAGCAATTTACCTCAATTTTTTTGTAAACTTTTCCAGCAATTTTGTCAAACACAACAATGGATTTATCCTCACTTCCGCTTATAATATAATTTTCATCCACAGAGATACAAAGAACAGGTTTCTTGTGATGTATATGCCTAAGTATAGCCTGATCATCAGACCTAAGATCAAAAGCAGTCACCACACGGCCATAACAACCTGCAGCTAATAGATTATGATAGTAGGCAAGGCACAGGATAGGCGATGAAAGACTAAAATAAATAACAATGAAAATATATAATGTTAAAGAACTTGCATTATAAGCTTAAAACTATAAAAGCTAATGCTACAAATGTTTCACACATAAAAGAAAATGATGCATGATGAAGCATATTCATTTCAAGCACACCTGGATTTAGTTAATAACTCTCAATTTATTGAATACTAGCCGGGCAAAGTCCAGCTATGCTCAAGCTTTGCCCAGCTATTGAATCACTTGACACTTAAATCACAGTTCATTTGAATTAAAATTTTTCTTCACTTTTAATTGCCAAAATATCAATATATCTTCAAATGATCTATTTATGATTAAAAAGTTTGAATTAAAAGTATGAAAGAAGAAAAAGAATTAAAAATTAGACACATGATGAAACATTTCTTTTCAGTGATTCCTTTTTTAGTGAAAATCATGCTGTGAAAGAATCACGCTTTTTTTACAACATCAAAGATGGATGATCTCACAGGAGATGCCTTATTAGAATCCAAATAACTCTAAAACTATTGAAGTAACAGATTAAAGTATACACAGAAAAAATTATCAGCTTTTAAAGCTCTTTCTAATTATGTAAAATTATGTACTTTCATGGAAAAAAAAACATTGATTTTAACTTTTAAAACATGGTGGTTTACATTTTGTATGGCCAATTGTGATCAGTGGAGTATGCATTTAGAATTGAAATATCTCTAAAACTATTAAAGTAACAGAATGAGTGTACACAGAAAAAAATTATCAGTTTTTAAAACTCTTTCCAAATATGTAACATTTATGTACTTTCATGAAAAAAAAAAAAACCCCATCAATTTCGACCATTTCAAACATGACTGAATTTCATAATGGATGCCATACCAGAAACAGTCTACATGGAATTGTTCCACCGACCGACAGACAAAGTTTTTCTTTTATTTATATAGATTTTCTTTTAGTTTCATTATAAAATGAAACACCTATATAGAATGTACCACCTATATAAAACACCTGTATAAAATGATATACCACAGCTTCCAACATTAGGTAAATAAAAATTATGAAGACTATGAATATGCTATCAATATGCTATGAATATGCTATCAATATTTCGGTGAATGTAGATAGCTGGAAACAGGATTTGATGCAGACCTTAAGTACTCTTACTTTTACTGCTCAAAAACAAAAATGCTTTGTTAGCAAAATATAGCAATGTACAAATTAAAAATGAATATACTATACAAAAGACCCTATGCAACGGTGGCTCCAAGGGGAGAGCAGTAGGGACAATTGCCCCCCCCCCCCCCCAAAAAAAAGCATGATGAATTTTTTTTCGTAGCCTAAAATTATATAATCGTAGACCTAATACTAATTGGGTTTAAATTTAAAATGAGAGGATGTTTATTTCTTTTATATATATATATATACATACAATCGAACCCTGTTATAATGAACTTCTAGGGACCAAAGATTTGGATCACCGAATCTTTGGTCCCTAGACTTATCCAGTGGTTCGCTATATCCGAACCATTACAAAAAATGCTAGAGTTCACAAAATGTATAGCTCATTAGTTGCAATGTAAATTCAATAATGATGTATTAAAAAAATGATAAAATCTATTAAAAATGACCATTAAGTAATTAAATCGGCAAAAATCGATTATATTAAACTGACATAATACTAATTAAATTACGTACAATAGGAAAACGGCGGGACCAAAATTTTCGTTTGTTATTTTTGTGAGTTTTTTATATATCGGGTTTGCTATAATGGGGTTTGACTGTATATATATATATATATATATATATATATATATATATATATATACATTCATACATACATACATATATATATATATATATATATATATATATATATATATATAACCCTAAGAGCCGATGTTGCTTCACCCCCCCCCCCCAAAAAAAAAAAAAAAAAAATCTCTGGACTTGAGCCGCCATTGATCCTATGTGAGCAATTAAATTTTGTTTTATCAGTGTTTAAAAATTTCATAGTGAAAGAACAGGAAACTAAGATGTATTTAACAATTTTTGCATTAAATTTACCTTAGTACAAATATATTTAATGCTTCTGCACACATAATTCTGTAACGTCACAAACAAAAACTTTAAATAGAAAATGTATAGAAGTCTTAATAGCACCCACCTGTAAGTTTTTAGACACTCTATAGAACCATTAATATCCCAACATTTTATATTGCAATCAAAACCACCGGTATATACATGTTTGTAATCATTGTCATATGTTATATCCCAAAGCCATGCCTGAAATTAAAAAAGATGCATCTATGAGGAAAGCATGAATAATTAGATAACTATCAAAATTTCACTGCATCTCTAGTTGATTAAAAATTGCTAATATCCTATAACATAAATGCTAAGAGTTATCAAGCTTCAAAGTGTATAATTGGATATTATTTAAAAAAGAAGAGTGGGGAAGGTTATACCATTATGATGATTTTAAAAAATAATAAATTAGAATATGCCACTAAGTAAAAATTGAAACTAGTTACTAAATTTTTAATGCTTATTGAAAAAATACAATAATTAAACAATACTGATCATAAAGAGGCATATACTCAATATTCTGAAATATTCTTTCACAATTAGAACAAAAATTTTTACTTTCAGTAGTGACATACATACAAAAATAAAACTCCTTATTAAAACTATTTAATAGTTTAAAGACTGGAATGAACTGTTATCAGTCAAAATATCCAGTAACCCAACAAAAAGAATTATACAGTTTTCCTACAGACACATGAATGATTGCTGTTTTACAGCTGCTTTATCTTGTGCAAGAGCTTATAATATAAGACAATTTAAGACCAAGTTTGCCCCAGTATGTACTTGCTATTTTAACATATTTAGTGGATTTTTTAGGGCAGCATTTGTGCAATTTTCATTCCTAGAATAACAGATGTATATAATCCAAATTTACTGCCATTCAATGAATTTGTGACATACTAAAGCCCTTTTAACAGTGAACAAAAACTTCCTTTCCAGAATCTTTTATCATCATATTTTGATGTGTCTGGAGGAAAAGAAAGATATATTATTTGATTCAGCAAGCAAGAATACATAATTAATTATCCTGTTAAAATGTCAACTTTTCAATATTGATGCATTCTGTTCAGTAATTAGCTAGGTAATGACTAAGCATGATTTGTAACGAATACACATATAGATAGCATTATATTAGAAGTATGTTGCATTGGGGCATTTATGGGTTTAAGATGCAGAGTACATATCTCAAACTTTTACAAAAGAAACAGTCTGAATTGGAATCAACCATCAATAAATAAGCTCTCCCTTGCTACGAGAGCCAAAAAAAAAAAAAAATTATAAAATTACATAAATTACTTTCTAAAACGAAAATAAAATCTAGGATAAAACAAAATTATATGCAATACAAGACAGAAAATAAAGACTATAGTAGCAAACTTAATCCTCAGTTATATGGCTTAATGATCCAGATTTAGAGCAGTAAAAATCAATTAATTAGTTTAACATAATCCATAAATAAGAAAACAGCACAATCTAGTTTCTGTTATCTTCAATTTCCGTGCCCTTACTAAACATGATATATTTATACACAGACACTATAAATAGACCTCTTATTTTACAGTGAATATACTGAACAACCAGACTCTGTTTTATGTAAGAAGACTAGAAAGGAGGATTTAACACTTTTCAAGGTATGATTCCACTGAATAATAAAATGTGATGCTTTTGGTTACTGTTGTTTATTTCCAATACAAGTAATGTATCGGAAATCAGGTGTGCTAAAAACACATGTATATATAAATCATAATTATCCATGATAAACATAATAATACATACGGACCTACCACAATATTTCAAATTTAGAATAGTTTAAGAAATAATAAACTAGAAGAAAGCAATTTATCTCTAACTGCGGGAATAATAAAATAGATTAACTTCATAAAAGAATGGGCAGAAAAAATTACATTGATTCATGCTGACACTAAAATTCTTTTCTCTATTTCATTTGCTATGTATTAATGTATGAAACTTCTTAAAAGACTCTCATATATTAACAGCATTAATGATAAAATATTTTTTTACTTACACTGGCATGCTGACTAGCGTTTATCAAACAGGAAGGGATATCCACATAATCAACACTTAAGTTGAAAGGTTGATCTACTAAATAGGCAGGATCTAGGTTCCATAGCTTAATGAATCCATCTCGGCCACCAGACACACACATCTTACCATTCTGGAGAGAAAATTGTAATATTTAATACATTAATTAATGGTATATGCCATGTATTACACAGAACTGTACACAATTTGAGAACAGATTATACAAAATGTAAGTAACAGTACTGTGTTCAATAGCATAAAAATTTCACTGAAGAAAGTTTTGAATTTAACATCACTTTTGACATTTTAGCTCACCCAAATTTTATAAACTTTTAAAACATAGACTCTAATTTATTAAGATGAATTTTTTAAAGTATGAGCTAATTTTCTTAGCAATTCACAAATTAATTGCAAATCTGACAACATAGCTACAATTCAGCTACTTTAGATTTTTGAGAATTTGTAAATTTTCTTTAAACATTTCAATAAGAGACAATGGTTTCTGTCAATACTTCAGTTAAAATTGTTCTTAAAAAGTAAAGAGCTATTTAAAATAGAATTCTCACATACTTTCATTTGTCATGTCTTAAATCAAACTAAAAACTCATTAATATAACAACATAAAAAAATTCTAATTGAAACATTTAAACTTTTAAACAATTATTTAGAATCATATTATTTTTCAGTAGAATTACTCCACTGCAAGTTAGGTATTATTTACCGACCAATTATAGAGGAAGTCATATTCAATACAGCAATAAACAGAACTTTGCACTTCTTTGTATATTATTTTGCTCTGCTGTGCATCTACTATGATATATCCTAAAGTCAAGCACTATGGTGCAATTACTATTAATGAAAATCAAATGTACTTGACAAACATTTTTTAAATTGGCTGTCTTCTACAATTAAATACCATTACCAAATAACTATTTTATAATTTATTTGATATTTGTAAAATATGGTTATATAAATATAGCGATATTAAAATTCCTTTTGAAAAGTAGTCAGAATTAATTCCATTTGATCATGACAATGGAATAAAACTACATATTTTATCCCATTTGCTTATTTAGTTACTACTACTAACTCTACTAGTAACAGTAAATAAAAGAGTACATGAAATGCATGTTTATTTACTACTAGCATTATTGCCCAGCCTTGCCCGGGTAGATATATAGATATAAAATTTTTCATGCATTCCATCAAAAAAAACTGGGCTGCACCCCCTGCAAAATAAACACTTCGGTCTGCCCCCCCCCCCCCCGTCACCCCCAGACCAACTCTCAAACCACCCCTCAGAACAAACCTCTTTTCCCCCGCGTATCGAATTAGACTGGTTGTGGTAAAGGGGCTGTATCCACATTTAAGAGGTGCGCTTAGGGGCACAAAAATCATTAAAAAATTAATTTAAAAAAAAAACTAATTGAGCCCCAAATTTCGTTTTTCCTGATTTAAGTTTCTTGGGTTCTAAGCATTAACTGTGCCGAATTTGGTCCCGGTGTGTGAAACAGTCTATGATTCTATAGCGGACAAACAAACAGACAAGCTCTTTTATATATATAGACTACAAACACAATTCAAAAACTCTGCTTTTATAATTATATAATCAAAAAATAAGTCTTTAACATGGCAGAAAAAAAAACTATTTATTAACTGCAGAAAATCTACTAAGGGGAATCAAATTCAAAATATTATTTATCTTACTACTTTGAATCTCTTTGAATGTATAAATGGACTATGTATCGAAACTGCTAAAAAAATTATGCAAGAGAAAGACTACAAATTAGAATAGTTCTGTGTAATGTAGTTTGTATAAATATGTTGTTATGGCATTTTAAAAGAAATTCCTATGTTTTAAGTTGGGGTTAAAAGCAGGAAAATTGCTAAAACATTATTATAAATGTGAGATATGCAGTATAATTTTACTATAAAATGAAACAAACATCTGAAATATTATACATCAAAAAAGCTTTTTAAAGATATTCTCTATCCACTGATGGATAAATACTACAAACTTACTTCTATGAGTTCCACTACATTAACACTGCCAAAATGAGCTCCAAAAAGGTGATACTTTCTCATATTTTCAAAATGATTATTCCACATACGATATTGTTCTTCTCTAGCTATACATGCTGCTTTCCAATCAAGATTTTCAACAGCTGGAAATAGATGACAAAAGATAAGTATCAGATGAAACACAAGAAATGAATGGGAAAATCAACTAATTCAAGATTTCAGGGATTATTCAAATCACAAAAAATATTTATTGCAGAAATATGGTGCCACATGAACTTTAAATTTTCTGAGGTGTCTAAATTAAATAAGTATCATAGCAAAAAGTAATACAATCTTAAAATAAGAAAAGTACAGTAGAACCTTGTTTATCCAGACTAACTGGGACCATAGACAATCTGGATAATCCAGGTATTGCAAAAAAAAATCCTTAACTAAGCAGACTTACCATTTATTACGATAAAACACTATGTTTTGTAACAAAATCACATAGTATTGTTTACAAGACAATAAAAAAATAAAAATAACTTTTTACACCATTTCTTAACAAAGAATTGGTCCATTGTCTTCTCTTTCAAACACATGTGGCATTTAAATGAAGCAAGGTCAAGCAAACACTTTATTATTAATAACTCAGCTGGAGTGATGTCGGGCTGATGCTCCAAGTACGCCATGATGTTTGTCATCTGGGGAGCAGCATCTGCATGTGTCGTCCACTGTTGTGGTATGATCAATAATGTAATTTTTTCAAGAGACAGTTTCTTTGAACTCAGGAACCAACTCTCTATAATCTTAACTGAAAGCATTTCATGTCAAAATGTTATCAACTCTTCCATTACTCTCCTTCCAAAAAGCCTTTTTTCCTTCTGAGCAAGATCTAATTGAATCATTTTAACTATAGTACATAAACACAAATGGAGGTTTTGTTCATTCATATCACTGAAATAAAGAAATAATTTGAATAAAATCTTTAAAATCTTGAGCAGGCATTTCTCAAATCATACATTAAGTCATCAATCATACGTTAAGTTTAAAAAAAAAAAAAAAAAAAACCATAAAATTTAGTGCAGTGCCAGTAGCACATCTGAAACCAGTGGTTCAGCAAAAATGGTTTCTTTCTGTAGTGAAATATGATATAGTATATTTCAATTCTGATTTCCATATTTTTAACTGTTTACCCACACTTTATATATCTTGATTCATAAGTCTAGAGCATCTCCAGAAGTTCCAGAGTTCTAACTATATACCTTTTAAAGATGTTTCTTGAGGAATTAACGGCTTCTCAGTCTGTAAGAAGCCTGAAAAATGTCACATCTTAATGACTGTTAAGAGTTGTGGAATAAGAGATATTTAAAGAAAAAACAAAAATAGCTATCATGACTGTGAATGCACATTTCCAAGACAAATGAGTAAACCATTATATTCCCATGCAAATCAGTACATTCACAGGAGGAAATCATTGGTGGAAACGATGAGGAAATCTGGTAATCATACTTTTAAAATTATGGGTTCTTTTAGTAGAAAGTGGGAAATGTGAATTATAGTGTATGAATGTAATTCTTGATAGAACATTCTTTATTTTTCTGAAAACCCTTGACATATGAAGATATAGACATGTTTCTTCTGAGATGACAAGGAAAAATTCATTAATTAACTGATATGAAATTACCAAGTTGATTTAATGCTGAGGGAAAGGGAACTTCAAAAATGTTCTTTTGTTTGTATTAAAAGTCAAAATTGGTATTTTATAAATGTTTCCCCTTTTTCAAGATCTGACGAATTCAAAAAGCCGATATATTAGAATAAGATCAACATCTCAAAGAGAAAGCTTATAAGCAAACAATAACTTTGGGAGGATAACTTGTCAAAGCTATGAAAAGTTACAGCAAAGGTCTGTGAAAGTTTGGCCAACATGAGCCCATGTGCTTTGAAAGACTTCATTTACAGGAAAGCTGACCTTGCTTGGGTTACCTTTCATTGAATTCAGGTTTGATCACTTTCAATTTAATAATTTTTTTAAATCAATAATCATCTGACAATTTTTTTTTGTTTGTTTCACTTATAAATTCAGAAAAATCTCATTTAAATAATATTTTTATATTTTGAAATGTATAACTCCTAAGATTCTGATAAAAACATAAACTACATAAGTTGAGAAGAATAACATTCTAACAGATTTTGTAAATATAGCATGCTTATTGCCATGTGATAAAATTTATAACTGTATAGATATATTTATTGCTAAATAACATTTCATATAAAATCTTTTAAGGAGTTTTGTTGTTTATGTAATTTTAAAATCACTTAGATTTATACAATAATGCCATAAATTCCTCTATAATAGAATTAATATTTAGAATAATAATAAAAAATCCCTAAAAAATAGCGATGTTAGGAATTAAATATCTATGAATAAAATAAGAACTTACGTGGAACTACAGGATAGCTTTTAGGCCACCTTCTAAAAATTCTCATTCTCCATGTAGTATCACTTTCAGTAAGATCTTTGAAATATTTACATACTTGACTTAGAACACTAATAACAAATTTTGCACTAAGAAAAGAGCAGATATGCAAAATTATTTCAGGAGGAAGAGTATCCAGCCTGAGACCATCAAATATTGCTTCTTCATTTTCTGAATCATCACTATCATGAAACTCCATTAGGCTATAAAGGAGAAAAAAAATCTAAAAAATATGTTTTATATAGTCAACGATCATCACAATCACCATAATTTACATTATATATATACATATACATTATACCTATTAGTGTAAACATTATACATATTAGCTTATATTTTATGTTCACTCAATGATCTAAAGTATTGCAGAATCTGCCTTAATAAATACTAGGTCAAATAGTACTATTTTTTAAACCATTTTGTCTAAAAGTGGTAACAAAAGAAGAAAAAAACATTTGCTTAAAACATAATAAATTTTGTAAATGATATGTATTCTATATAAAACTTTCCCATCAGTAACAAGAATCATGAGTACAATAACATTCTAACACTTTAAATAACATAATTAAGTCAGGTTTGATTAAATGCACATAAATCATCATCCGTCTTAGGTGTGTATATGCTTCATAGAACCATATACCTTAGATGAAACAAACATTTTACTGGATATCAATACTTTTAAGAACCTTGCTTTGACAACTGTTTCACCTAAATAATTCTTTTAATAAATTATTATTCCACTCAAGTCATTAGTAAAGAATATTTATTTTACTTAATAAGATTAATACAACATATTACTGTAGCAAGCACTTAAATATGAATTCATGCATGACAAAATTTCCAAGTGATATAAAATAAATAATTCCATCAGAACTTGAACATAATAAGATGAAAATATGATAAATATAAAATGAAAATATAATAAAGCTTACTAATTTTATTCACATTAAGCACTACAAGAATTTAAGAAGTCTCCTTACTCCGCAACATTTATTTCACACCCACGCTAATTAAAATCAGAAAACTTGATACGAAAGAAATCACTTCTTACAACAGAAACTACACAGCGTTTTTACGAATGTAATGAAATGCAGCATTCAAAACGAATGTGCGAATTGAAGTTATTTTATTGGAAAGTTTTCATCTGCATCTTCACACACATCTAATGCATCACTATACTTGACAAGCTGTTTGTTTGTGTTGTCGCTACATCCGAATTACGAAACTTGTTCATCGTTAGCTGATTGCCATCCCAAAGAAGCAAACTTTGCTTTGACATGAAATACCAGGTAGTTCATTTGCTTTACACAAAAATAATAAACTATTTCATACAAGATTCTTTTCAGATATGGTTCAAGCTAATGTTATTCTATTACAATTTACAATCAAGTTTCAGACAGAAAAAGCTTGAGATAACTGAAATTTCTCAATAGTTAAAAAAATCCTGAGCTATAATTTACTCTACTCTACTCTTATTCAATGAGAGTTTTGTGATGGGTTGGGATGGTCGATAAACGAGAGTTATTGATTCAAATAATTTTCCGCTATTTAATTCATTTCTTCTACGCTTGATGTGGATTCTTAAAATCACATAACCATTTGTTGTTTCATCCGCTGACACTTGATTCTTATACTGAGAGATATAGCGGTAATCATGAAGATGGCCGATACGTCAAGCATCTTTAGGCGAAATCGTCCTGGTACAAAAGCGCAGGTATTTGAGAATTTTTAAATTTGACTGATCATTTCGCAGCTTTTATGTTTTAAAAATCGAAGATTATATAAAGTTTTCTTGAAACCATTTCTGATTTGCATCGTTCTGCAAATGGACTTGTTTTTGAACATGCATTTTATTCTTGCTCTCTGTACAGGCAAAAATTCAGTAAATTATAAATGTATTTTTCGAGCGTTGAGATCTGTTCAGTAAGAGATAGTCTTGAATAATAATAATTGTAAAGAAAGAGACAATAGTTTTAAATTTGCAAGTCCAGTTAACTTTATGGTAAATATTGCCTATCAAGTATTTAATAAATTTAAATCTATATTTACTCAAATATGAAATGGAAAATTCTGTAGTACTTTAATATTATGTTAATCCAATTTTCAGTACATGTCGTTTGAATAGTAGTTCATGTGATTTGAAATATTTGTTTGAACATTACCATGATTATATATCCTGTTAGTAAGTATTTGAAAATGAATGTGGTATATCAATACATATGCTTACAAACATGCCTAATGTTTTCAGTTCTTTTAATTCTTACGATGACTTCAAATAAGATTGTTAAAAATCAAAGTCTCACATTTGTTATGTTAATTGGCATCTCTTTAAAAATTTGACTTATAGTTTTTAAAGGTAAATTCAAATTTGGCTCATTCGAATCATCAGAAACTAATTCCTAGCATTCACTTACCCAACATCTAGCTATGTTAGTAAACATCAGTCATTTGTTCTTGAGAAATCTGTAGATGTTTCCTTTGTGTTCTTTTTTGAGGGGGATTATATTTAAATGATTATTGAACCAGACACTTTATTGCTCATAAATTTTAACTTTAGATTACAGGAGTATAGAAAAAAAAAAGTGGCTTGTTAAAAATGAAGTATATGGAATCAATTAATCCTTTTTTTTATGTTCATTTTAGTCAGTGAACTGTCAAAACTGTGAGTTCAATTAACTTTTCTGTTGAAAATGAAGTAGGTTCTAAAAACAGGTAGGGTGAAGTGGGGGTAAGTGAGAACACAGGCTTAAAACCCTAAAAAGTATAACTTAAAAAAAAATAAACTTCAAGTGTACTTTTAAGAAAATTCTTGCTCTACTGTTATGTTTAGTTTTTATTTACAGAAAAAAATTCTAAATTGTAAAATTTTTATACCTACCAAACCCTTGCATTTTAACTAAGGTACCCAAGTTTGAGTACTCGCAAAAAAAAATCATAACTCATTAACCACAACAGAGTTATTTTGAAAATACCCACTTATTCATTAAGAAATGAAGAATACAGATAAAATATATAAAAATCATGTTTTTGCAATTTTACTTCAGTACTGCAGAGTTTTTCATTTGCCCTATAAAAATGTTGTCGGGGCAAGTGAGAACAGTGAAATTCACTTAAAAAAAGAAACAAAAATGAAAGAAAATCAACTGGTTTTGTGGGGCGTGTTCTCAATGATTGCTTGAATATTCAGATGAGGACTTATGAGTGTTCCTGGAAGGCATGGTAAACTATTTATTCCATGTCTCTTTGGTCCTACAATGTTCAGTAGGGCCTAGTCAAAGGGAAAAAAAAACTTCAAGTAGTATAGAATATGTAAATAAACAGCAAATTTAAGTAGTGAACTAATGAAAAAGATTTTGTTTTGTTTTGAACTTCTAATAGACTTTTCATTTGGTACAATATTCAGTTAACTAAGGAAAAAAGCATTAAAGAAGGATAGAAGACGTAAATAAATAGTAAATTGAACTAATAGAGGCTAGAGAAAAATAATTTTTATTTTTGAACTTTCAACATACATTTGTTACTCTAAAACAAATATATATACTTATTTTGTTAATATTCAGATGTTGCTGACACTGCTAACTTGAACAACAAATACCTCCACAATGAAAGAATGCAAAAAAAAAAATTAAATAAATAGCCTTTTGTTCAGCATGAAATATCTCTTTCCCTTGCCCCACTTATTTTGCTATAAGCAACTATGATTTATTGGGACCCGTATTCTCACTTGCCCAATGTGCGGGGGCAAGTGAGAATGCAAAACACAAAAACTTTAAATATTTATGGCGAAAAAAGTTGTGTATAAGATTTAAAAATAAATAAAACTATAAATGTACAACATACCAAAAGTATGTATGCAAATTTCCATACAAATATAACTTGTTAAAAACTTATTTAGATTTAAAGCGGAACTGTATGATTTTGCGTTCTCACTTACCCCCTTCACCCTACCAAATGTTTGGCATAAACATGTTTTTTTTTTGTTGTATCAGATTATGCCAAGGTTGTTTATTTATTTTTTTATGAATCCATAAGCAAAGAATGATTAATATGATTAAAAGTGAAGACATTGCTTACCAGCAATAATAGGAAATTATTTCTGAGCCATTATTAAGTCAATGTTTTCTGTCAAGCATCATGACAGTAAAATATTGACAAAGAAATAGTTCAGGATGAGCAAAGCAAATTCCTTAAAGATTTTTATATGCAAAATACATTTTATTCAAAGATTAATACTGAGTTAAATGTTGTCTAGGTATGGACAGAATGAGTTAGGAAAGAGAACTACAGCATTAGCATTTACTTTTACTTTTCTGAACAGTACAGGAGGTTCATGATGCATTTTAGATAATCTGCATTATAAATCAGATAAAATAGCATACACTCATATATCTGTGGTATGTAATATGGTCACATCTATAAGCATTTGATAGGAAGGCTAAATTTTATGAAAAAAATAGATTACTGAATTGATGTTTATAACATCTATTTTTGTATTCATTACAAAATTCCATGGTACAGATGTGTTTTATGCACTTCCTCCTTCCTACCACCTGAACAGCATTTATTTATTTTTTACTGTCAAGATGTTTTACAAATAACTTTTTCTTTCAAAATATTCTGAATTTAAGATAAGATTTTGAAACACCTGGAAACAAAATAATAGTATGTAATATCAGAATAAATTAGAAGCAGACAGGCATTTCATATATCACATTTCAGCATTGGAATTTTGTATCCGTGCATTGTTAGGTTATTAGTTTTATCTTTGTTAAGAGCTGCATTTTGCAGCTTGACAGTAATATGTAATTTTAATTTCTGTGTATCATTTTTGCTTTTTCGAATTTTTTCAAATAATATGTAGATTTTCAACAATTATTATTTCCTGCTTATCCTAATCATACATTTTTACCATTTTCTTTTCATAATATGCTGTTTTCGATTTAGGGAAAGTTTCATAAAAGGCAATAGCTCTGTTTATTTTCACCAATTAGGCCTTATTTAAATATTATGAACAGTAGATAATGCCCTTCAGTAACAACAAATTTTGAAGTTTCAATACTTATTACAGCTATACCTAGTTCTTTACTGGATTCTGAAACTTTTAAGCTATATTTCTTAGCTTTATTATGGTTTGGTTTCAAGCACTATGGTCAATTTTTTGCTGCATGAGTGCTAATTAGACCGGGACCTACTGCTTAAAGCTGATTCCGAACAGTTATAAAGGTCTATGCCAAGAGTGGGACTCACAGACCCTGATACCGAACACCAGACAGCTTTATTATGAAACTTATTAGCTCATTATTAGCAATTTATGAGCTAATAAGTTTCAGAATAAAGCTGAGGACTTTAAACTTTTAGAAAATATTTTAAAGGAAATTAATATCTGTTTATTAATCATTCAGCTAATATTTAATAATCTGCTGCACAAGGAATAAAATAAAGTTTTACAATACATTATATTTAATATTTTTATAGTTTAAAGTCTGCACAGAAAAAGAAGTATGGCTTATAACCTTCATCTCAAATAAATTTAAAAATGTGAAATTATGATTTAAGAGTAGTTAACATATAAGTGAAATGTATAATAATTTAAATTTATTATTTAAAAAGAATTAATATCAGAGAGGGCTTTTAAATTGAGGCAAAATTACTCCCTACCTTTAAAAGTTTTAGTTAAATTTTAAATAATGTTAAGAAAATGAAATTATTAAATTATTATCAAATTCAGAACATTTGAGTTAGTTCACATTTTATTTTTACCTTATTATAATTGTTATATCCTAAATGTATATTATTTTATATAAGAGATAAAAATTATTTGCTGTCTTTCTTGTAAATTATAAATGTATACCATGTTAAATGTACTGTAAAATATGTTTTATTCCCAAATTGCAAAGGATTATGAAGAGCTGTAAGTTAGTTTAATTGATGTATAATCAGTATGTAATACTTCATTGGATGGAAATAGGTATGATTTATTGAAATAAAATGCTTTGAAATTAACTTGCAAAAAATAGTAACACTCGAAAATTATTCAACATTTAAAAAAAAATAAAAGCGAAGTATTTGAAATCAGTCACAAATACTCTCAAAGCAAATAAATTACCAATTGTTGTACTCTTTAAAAAAAGCAATTTTTTGTAGGAATTTTTTTAGCTTGTGTTATATTTGTTTTTATTTATATTTTACATACTAGGAAAGCCAATGGCTATTTCCAAGTCCAAAAGACCAATGAATTATATGAGAAATTTTCCGAGTTAGCTGCGCTGAGCAGTGCATTGTTTAGAATGGATCTTGCTTGTAGAACTGAAAAAAATCCTTCCTTCCACCTGAACAGCATTTATTTATTTTTTTCCATCAAGATGTTTTACAAATAGCTTTTTCTTTCAATTGATAGAAATGGGTACCTTGCCTGTTAACCTCTTGCTGTTATTTCAATGGAATAGTCAAATTTCTTTAGTCTACTAAGTGTTTCTGTTTTTTTTTTTAATTGCTTTCAAGCATGATTGATGGCTTTCGACTTTCCTGAAGCAAATTTTGTCAGTTTGTAAAAATTCAAAAAACCTCTGAAAGGAAAAACCATTTTAATAAGTTTCTTTTGATATTTTTCTACGGTTTCTTATCTCCCAGAAATTATACAGTAATTTAAAACTTAGAATATTTTAAAACTGTATGTAACTGGATTAAAATTCTGTTAAAAAAAGTAATATAAAGTTAATCATAAATTAAATTCTTTATTATGCATGCTTTTTTTTTTTTGTTTACCAACTTAAATCTTTTCACATTAAAGTTTAGGACTGGGGAAATATAATAAAGGCCCTGGTGTAACCCAATATAACAGAAAGAATGTGCAGTGGCTAAACACCTGATAGCAGCTTCTGTGGAGGGGGCTTAGCATATATATTTTGTTTTGAAGACTGCAAGACTGTGATAAACAGTTCTAAAAAATAATGAAACAGATTTGCTTTGAAGAACAAATTTTTTTACCTTCTATAACATAAAGATAAAGTTTGTGAACAAGGCACACTTTTATCTGGTTAAACCATTTAAGCATACAGTAGTGCAAACGTCTTTGAAATAGTTATTGTAGAAAACATCTGTGTCTACCCCAAACAGTAAATGACTTATATATGGTATCTGAACAATCTATACTAGGCGTTACAAGTGTAGGTGTTTTCACCAGTCCAATTTTTGTAAAAAGACCTATTTATGTGCTAAAAGCAAGTTGTGAATGAGCTCTGAATACTGATTCACAAATTTTTAAAAAGGACTTCTATTTTATTATTATTATTATTTAATTTTCAATTCTAGAATTAGTCTAAATCTGGGAATTTAACTAATAGACTTTCAGGTCATGAATGGTATTTAAAAAATTATTTTAAATATTCATTTGTTCTTTGACTTAGATGAAGAAAAAAAGTGCATGTTTTTTATGAGATTTCTTATTTCTGGATAAAAATTAGATTCTAATATTCAATGTTTTTTTTATTATTATTATTGTAGAACTTTTGTAACTGGCCTGAGGAACCTTTTGAAGAAATGGATAGCACTCTTGCTGTTCAACAGGTAATTATTTATATTTTTAACTTTATTTAGATATTTTGATAGTAGTATCGAAGATTTTGATGTTGTTTGTACAAATAAAGATTATGCATTTCTGTTAAGATCATCATTTTGTTGTCTTAAAGCTTTTACTTTTTTTCTTTTAAAATGCTTAAATATGATCATAGTTAAATGTATGATCTGTATTGGTTCAGACGACTTAATTGTTTGTGAAGTTACTGAATTTATAAAAATATTGTCTCTTATACAAAATGTATATTTGCATTCATTTTGTTCAAGAATATTTTTCATATGTATCACATATAGATTTGAATGAATGAATTAAAGACTCTTTTATTAATTTTACTTTACTAGTGCTATCATTATATTCGGTATAGAGACAGAAAGAAAAAAAAAAATCTGCTTAGAAAAATTTAAGTATGAAAACTAAATATTGCATAGGAAATTTCAATTTCAGATAATCATAAAAATGTCATTTATGACTTTAAGAAAAATTGGCTTATTTGAATTAACAAATAAATTGTACAATTATAGCAAAATATATGATATTTAGAAATATTTTAAAATATGGCATATAATAGTATGTAGGTTTTAATGTTTTCATCAGTTATTTGAAATATGACATATTTAGTATATTTTAAATATTGTGTATGGGCAGTATATTAATTAATACTTAATAGAATGACAATTCTAATTTAACAGTATCAAATGTGTAAATGTATATTTATAAAAGACATTTTACTAGAATACTGATTAGAAGCAATAAGGTCTGCTGTTAATTAAGAGACATTGTTTATTTAATGGTAGAGAAGATACACGCTTTATTAATAAAACAAGTTACATTTTATTTTGAATTTTAAGTTTCAATTAATTTTGTGTGAGCTATTATTATGTTTATATGACTAAAAATATTAAGATAAAATAAATTTTAAAAATTCCATTTTTTATCCAAGAGTATGTAAATAAGAGGCATTTTTTCATTTAAATTTTAAAGCATTGATTTTTTCATATTCTCTTTAATTTAAAGGATTGGCTTTTCATATTGACAGAGACCTCTTATATTTTATCTATTGTTACCTTATTATTTAACATATTTTCTGCAGTTATGTATCTGTATTTGTTGTTATTATTAGATAGTACTTTTTTTCTTAGTACTCTTTTTATGAGCAAAAGATCATATAATTGCTGTTCTAAACATATAATGTTAAAAAATTCTGGCTTGTTAAAATTATTGACTGAGAAAAAGAATATATATATATATATACAGTGATTTCCGCTTATAAGAATCACGTTTGTTATTACTGTTTTTGATTCTTATAAGCGGTTGATTCTTATAGCCGAAATTTTAGGTTTTTGAACAGGAACACACACACCTATATATACATATATTAGATAATTTACCATAAAATACTCTTTAATTTACATTAATTATCTTTTATTAAAATTATATTTTATAGTTTTAAAAATACAACTTGATTTTTAGACCTATAAGTAGATACACATGATTATAGTAAGAGAAGAAAAAAATGCAATATTTGTTACAAGTTACAACATACCTGCTTAACAGTTTTAACATTTCAACTACAGGAAGGGAGCAAGAAAAAATTTTCTACGGTAGTTTGATGTAATGAATTTTTCAGGAGGCTGTTTATACCTCTTTCAATACTTATAGTCTCAGACGAAGTTTCACTTTCTAGCTTACGTTTCTCGGTTTTATAACGTGCTGAATCTACTAATGTCACGTTTGCCTGAATGATAGTGTACACTTCGCCGAAGATTTAAGTGTTTTAGGGTCCAGAAAGCCGCAACTGGGAGGTGGGAAAAAAGAGTCCCTATTTTTGTTTGTCAGTGGAGAAAAGTGAAATCAGACTCGGACGGGTAAAGATGCCCCCGGGTCAAGCTAATAGGACAGTGTTGTGGTAAAGCGTTTAAGGGGAAACTATTATGTTATGTCAAATAAAGAAAGGGGTGAATTTTATGACTATATTCCATCCCATCTTATCAATCTTTCTTAAAAAAAAAAAAGAAAGAACTTCATGCCCTTTGAGGGTTTAAGTAGCTTTTTTGGAAAAATGAAAGGAAAGCGAAGAGTGTAAACTGATTCTTAAAACCGGTGGATTGATTCTTTAAAGCGAAAATTTTAACATGGAAATAATACATTTGTTTTTGTTTTCGCGATATTGATTCTTATAAACGGTTGATTCTTATAACCAGTGATCACTATAAGCGGTGGTTACTGTATATATATATATATATATAAATAAATTTACTATTAATTAGTATTCTATTTTTTCTTAATCATTCAATTTGGCTTATTATATGAAATTTTTATCGAATGATTACTTGATTTTGTTTTCATTTTTTGTAAAAAATCAAATTCATGGTTTATATTCTCAATTTGACTAATAGTTTGTTATGACAAATACAGTTATTTGTTTTGTTTTCAGGATATTTTGCTTTAGTTATATGTATCATAATGAGGAATTTACCATCTTATTTAATTGTTTTTATGCTAATGAAAATATGATGTCGTCTGTAGTTTAATCCTTGAGGATAACTTGAATGTTATATGTAGTATAAGCTATTTTAATAAATTAACCCTCTGACTGCTTATCCCGCAATTTTCACATGCAAAGCAAATTTAGCAAAATTTGCTCATCCTGCTATTTCCTTGGGCACAGTGTTTTTTTTTTCCTTTATTTGACAGTGCATTCCATGTTTTCACCGTTTAACAAGTGATAATGCTGTAAATACAATATTTAGCCTTTGAATCAGATTTTGGCTAAAAAATGGCAATAGTAGTTCACTAATTTTTTTTTATATTTGAGTCAGTTCATTGGGGTTTTTAAAGCTCTCTTATTCTTGTTGATTTGCTATTTTCAAATCAGAGATGACGGGCAGAAAGCATTTAGCAAGTGACAAAACTTATATTCTTGATGGTTTGTCATATTCTAATAGTGATATTAGTTATATATAAGATAGTGATAGTTGTCGTTTGGGACTATAATAATAGAATAGGTGGTGTCGATTTAGGCAACCAAGAAATGTCATACTACCCACGCTCAGAAATCAATAAGGAAAGTGTTTTTAAAATTTTTCAGACAGCAATGTGAAATTTTATTCTTTATATAAAGCAAATTCCAACACAAAAAGTAAAGCTTTTGGAGTTTCATTTGCAAATGATTGAGCAAAGTATCCAAAAGTATTCTGATGTAGATACGAGCAATATGCCTGGAGAGACCAAGATCTACTCGCAACCCTTTGAGATTGACAGCACGTCATTTTGCAAGCCAAATACCTCAATCCCATAAAGAAAGCCTTGAAGACAATGTGCTGTTTGTTGCTTAAAAAGAAACTGAAATTGGCAAAAAATTTGCAAAGAAACTTGAATTTGGTGCAAAGAATGTGAAGTTTGACTTTGCCATGAACCATGTTTTGATATTTAGCATACTAAAATTAATTTTTAAGGTAATTTGTGTTAGTAAAGTATATTTTCTTTAGTAGATACATTTTACTTTTGTATTTTATGTAATAAATAGGAATGTAGCCACAAATTAATTGAAAGTTATTTTCAAAAATAGGTTTTTCGAAAATCTGAAACACCTGAAATTCATCTGAGTAACATCTGAAATTCTTTTTTATTAATTATTATTATTATTAAAGTATCATTTCTCATGGTTTAAATCTATAATAAAAAAATCTATTTTACAGAAAAAAGTGTATATTTGAATCCCCAAATATATACAGTGGCTCCCAAAAGTGTTCGTACACTTACGATTTTCAATTAAATAGGGGTCTATCCATTGATTAAAATGAATATTTCATAATGGGAATTTAATAATAAGATCTATAATCTATTCTTAACAAAACTACATGAAATATTTTGAAAACATAGTAAAACTTTATTTTTAAGAAACCAATAATCCAAAAGTAACAAAAACTTTATTTCACAAAAGTCATCGTACATTTGTAAAAAATCTCTACATATTAGTAAATATTCTAATTTTTCGTTAAATAAATATTTAGTTGGATATCCTTTAGCATCCACAAAAGCTTTTAAACGTCTGGGAATAGATTGCTTTAGTTCTTTTGCAATTTTTGCATCAATGTTCATCCATTCTTCCATCATAGTTGTTTTTAGTTCGCTTTTCGTGTGAATGTCGTGTTTTCATACTCGAACCTTCAGTTCTCTCCAAATATGTTCTATTGGGTTTAAATCTGGTGATTGAGGTGGTGTTTTCAAAACTTGTGGACAATTATAGAGACACCAGATGCGAACGTTGAGAGCCGTGTGCTTAGGATCGTTATCTTGATATAAAACAAATTTTTTCCAATACCCAAATTTTGAGCTGATAATTTTAAATTGTCTCTTAAAATATTTATAAAAACAGCATGATTCATTACGCCATCAATAAATACCAAATTTCCTAGTCCTGATGCTGACATGCACTCCCACACAAGAATACCTCCACCGGCATGCTTAACTGTTCCTACTAAGTTCTTGGGATTAAGTTCCTCATTTTTTCTTCTCCATACAATTATACGCCCATCAGCACCAAAAATGTTCATCGGCAAATAAGACATTATTCCAATAGGTTTGGGGCGTATTTATCATTGATAGTGCGAAGGGAAGCCTAAACTTTCTGTTTTTCTCACTCACAAAAAATTTTCTCTGGACAGAACGCCCGTGTAATCCAGCTGTTCTGAGAACTCGTCAAAAAATTTCAGGTGAAATTGAAGTAGAAAATCTTTTATTGAATTCTGCAGAAAGTTTTACAGCACTCAAACGTGAATTTTTCACAAATTTTCTAATTATAAATCTCTGATCACGTTCTGTTAACTTTGCCGGACGGCCTTTTCTTACCTTGTTTTCGATCCAATTTTCTTCTTTAAAGCGTTTTTTCACATACTGCACAGTAGAATGGGATAAATTAAGTAATTTAGCAATATTCCGAACTGATTTACCACTACTATGATGAAAAATAATCAATTTTCGAATGCTGTTTGTTGTTTCTTTACGACTACGAGCCATTTTTAAATAACAAATAGAATATTACGGAGTAGGCAAACAAAAATTAAAGCCAAACGATATTTTAAATGCCACCACAATTCAAAAATAGAAATAAAGTGCCAGACGATAATTTTAATTATGAATTTATCCGAAAATATTTCAGTGTACGATGACTTTTGTGAGATAAAGTTTTTGTTGCCTTTTGATTACTGGTTTCTTAAAAATAAAGTTTTACTATGTTTTCAAAATATTTCATGTAGTTTTGTTAAGAATAGATTATAGATCTTATTATTAAATACCCATTCTGAAATATTCATTTTAATTAATGGATAGACCCCTATTTCACTGAAATTCGTAAGTGTACGAACACTTTTGGGAGCCACTGCATAGATTTGTAATATGCAGTTAAAAAAAAAATACATAAATTTTGAAGTGGTTTTGGTCTAAAAATTGAACAGTCAGAGGGTTAACAGCTTAAAATGTTTGACTTATTTTATTTTTATCCTTTAATCTTTGATATTTTAATCAGCAGCAAAAGTGATAAGTACTGTTTTAGTAAATGTGTTAGAACCAATTTTTTACTTTCAGTTAAAGGAATCTTTAAAGTTGCATCATATCAAAGAATGTCATGATATTTTTTTATTATATGCACCTATGACTAAATGATTTGATTAAAAATATCTGTCATAGTGACAACATTCCTAGAAGGAAATTTTAATATTCTTGCAGATTAAAACTCCTGATCAAAGTTTTATTGGTTGTAGGAAGATTTTATTGAAATCTGATTACATATAGGGGATTAAAAAATACTTAATCACTTTTCTGTTGACTTTTTTAAACTTGATACAAATTATTTAACTATTGTCATGCAAAGGGGTTGCACTAATATATTTATTGTTGAGATAATATTAAGTACTATATAAACATCTTGTCTGTTTGCAAAAAAGAGAACTATCTCATTTAATTCTCATTTAATAAATTAAGTAGATAGCTTTAATGTGCCACAAATTCTCTTAATTGTTATTTGCATAGCTATGTGTACCTGATCGCAACAATGATAGAAATAAATAAGTCTTTGCATAGATGTTGCCAGATTAATTCTGCGGATCAAGAATGTAAATGTTGGCTGGCGATTCCGCTATACTTAAACTGGCATGTTTCGGACCTTTGTAAGCCCTTGGTGAATAGCATATTAGCCCTGCAATATGGATCTGCAGTATTATACATGTGATTAAATTTCTAACCCACTATTCCCAGTTCAGTTTTTAATGCTCCCTTCAGAAATCTTTATAGGCCATGAGAATTTATTATTGCATTGTATACCCACTAAACCAGGGGTGTCCAACCCATGGCCTGTGGGCCGCATGCAGCCCAAAGCAAGTATTAGTGTGGCCCAGAGAGAGAGCTCAAAGCAAAAAAAATAAAAATATTTAATATTCTGCCTCGATTTAAAAAGTAAATCTTGTAATTTTAGCTTCATTCTTTGTCAAAAGTATTGACGCTACTAACACGGTTCGGTTTACTTTTTATTAGACGTATAAATGATGAGTTTATTGTAACCAAAGAAATGGCTTCTTTAGTACCGTTAAAAGACACAGCAACCAAGAGAGTTTATATGAAGCAGTAAAGAAAACATTGGCACAATTTTCATTGTTGTTGTTCCTAATGCCTCCTGGCTGGAAGTCCCAGACCAGGTCCATATATGATTCGGGCTGAGTATTGCAGCTCCAGCTTATAATAGCTCCACAAGGGTTGGAGTCCAACTTTACTAGGTGACACAACAATTTTGACTGAGCACCCTCAGGGCCGACATCTGAGGGAATTGTACCTTCTCTACCCAATGACCTCATAGAAGGATTTTCCAGTCTATGGATTTTACATGCCCATATCCGGCCTAGACACGAAACGTAATTCTCATAATTCTTTACAACATATCTGGTATAGATACAAATGGTGCCCCAGCTATGCTAGGCAAAAGAAGAGGGACTTGTAAGATTAATAGAAGACGATGCCATTGCTATTAAAAATTCTTGTTTGATGAAGTACCGTTCCATAATTCACAAGGAAAATTTATGTGGAAAAGGCTTTAAAAATGGACTATGTCATGCAAATCACTGTCAAAACGGTGAATTTTATGAAGGCTCAGTGATTGAATCATTGCCAGTTCAGGAATTTTTTAAAAGCTTGTATCTGAATATGGCAATATCATATACTTTAAAGAAATAAGGTGGCTCAGTGGAGAAAATATTAAAAAGTCTTAAAAAAATTTTATAGCCTACTTGATGAAATCCAATTTATTTATGACATTGAAAAATAACCTGTGCCAGAACTTGATGATAACTGGTTTGCAGATTTCTACGGTTTTGATAGATTTGATAGATTCTACGGTTTTGATAGATTTGCCCATTTAAATGACTCAAACACCCATCTTCAGTGTAAAAAATAATTTATCAGTCCAATGTTTCAAACCATAAACGCATTCCATATGAAATTGAAATTATAGCATGCCCAATTAAATGTTAACATTTAATTGGGAAAAATAAACAATTTATTTGCATCTTTGCTACTCCATTTACAGTTGATATAGGTATGCTGCCAACAGATTTTCAAATGGAGTGCATAGAGTTGCAATCTGACATCCAACTTAAAGAGAAATTCAATCAAGTCTCTTTGTTGGACTTTTATAAATCATACCTGTCCAGAGATAAATATCCCTCACTGCATACATGCATTATTCATGTCATTGTTTGGAAGAACATCTGTGAACAACTATTTTCAAGAGTGAAGCACACTGAGTCAAATTAGAACCAAAATATAAGATGAACATTTTAACAACTCCCTGAGAATTGGAACCACTTTAATTGACTCAGATATTGAAGCTTTAGTTTCTCAAATTCAATGCCAAATATCATATTAATTTTATGACTCCCATAGTTATCATTTTAATTATAAATAAAATTTATAATGGAATTAATGTGTATGTTAACTATACATACTTTTTTTACTCATCAACTATTTTTAATGTTAGGTATATTTTTGTGTGGCCCAAGGAAGCTAAAAGGTTAGACACCCCTGCTCTAAACCTATTTCTGATTTGTATTTTTCTGCTTATTTACTTGTAAATGAGCATATACATTTTTTTTTTTAAGTATAATTCTACAGCAGGGCTATGTTTAAACTGCTTTTGCAATTGTATGGTTTTGTAATTTTGAAAATAATAAATTGTTTTTTTTTTTCTATTGGGGCTGAATCCGATATTTTAACTCTTTTCTAGAATAAATTATTAAGAAAAAAGCTTATACTATTTTATTTGATTTCTAATTGTTTTAACATTGAATAATAATGGATAAAGAGGAAAAAAAAGGTTACACCATGTGTTATTGCATTAGTTCAGTTATTAATACAAATTCATATAAATATTTTGGTCAAAAGGAATTATATAAGTTCTTTAATTGATTAGTATGTGGTTAACTTTGGCGAATTTGAAAATTTTCTTTGGTGTTGTCAAATCAGTTCAATTTTGATACTTAGCTAGCTCAGAGAGATTGAATTTGACTTATACTTTCTTAAATTTTATGTAGGTTCAGAATATTTTCCCCTTTGTTTTCCTTATATCTTAATTTTATTGGATCATAAGTTTTTATTCTAAATTGTATGGACTTCAATATTCAAAGATTCTAAAATTTTGGTCACTGAAGCAAATTCTAAAATAATGAATTATTTATGTTCAAAGTGTTTTTTTTTCTTCATTAATGTTTAAAAATTTGATATTTGCCTCCTGTATACTTCAGGAAACATCTTTTTGTGGATATTTGTATTGGTGGTTTGGCATGTCTCTGGCATATTTTGATAAAATCATTTACTAGACAATGATTCCTAGTTTTATCTTAAGATATGTTTATATTTCCAAATGTAAAAATTCATGAAAGATACATAACATGAGACTAATAATACTTGTGAATAGTAAACCAGTGATACCTATTTCCCTTTTTCCGATAAAACCATGCTAGTATAAAATTTTATTCTACATAGATATGTGTTTGATGAGAATATTTATTTACTTTTTACCAAAAAATTAAAAGCTTGAAATTATTTTGCTGTCTGTCCAATTAGAGAAGGAATAGAAAACTTTATGGATACATTGTTCTTGTTCTATTCATTCTTGTGTATATTTTTTTCATTGTTTCAGTTCATTCAGCAAACTATTCGTAAAGATCCTGCAAACGTCGATGAGATATTAACACCTCCCGATGGCCAAGATGAAGGTGTCTGGAAGTATGAACATCTCCGGTAATGATTGTTTATTATGAGTTTAACTTTGTTCTTTATAAATTAATGTAATAATATTGCTTGGAGCTAATCTTATTAATCCTATATTTCTGTTATCTAATTTAAAAGTATACAAGGTTCTTGGGCTTTAAAAATGGCCTTATATTTTAAGCTAAGTTATATATGTATAATTTTTTCTTCTTTTTTCGTAGCACAAAAGTTGACACACAGAACCCATGAACACATATTTTATGAATATACAAAGATAAAGAAGTTTGAATTTTATGAAAAAATTTTAAACTATGTTTAAAAAAAATTTTATTATAGGTTCTCTAGTTATAACACAAGACACTGATCAGTTATAAATGTCGTGTGATTCAGAAATATTTATATTCCAAATAACTTCCCAACAAATTATTGGAATCCAGTAAGAAAGTTTCACTATTTTGGAGAATATCAAGTTTATATACAGGGTGTCTCAAGAAACCTTGACACATTTTAAAAATTTATGCAAAAAAAAGTATACAAGATAAGAACTGGAAATTCACGGATGTATTACCATATATATTAGAGTTCTTTTCTGTGTAAAAAAAGTTGAACAGGTTGCATTAGTTGTTCCTTGAAAGTGAAATGGCAACTCCATCAAAGAAAGAAATATGTTTTAGCTGGTATTTCAAAACGGAATCTGTAATGGAAGTGCAACAAAATTTGGAAAAGGTCCTCCAAGTAGTAACAACATCTTAGCTTGGTATAAAATGTTTCAGAAAACGAGAAGTGTCCTTGATAATTGATTGTAGTGTTGAAGAACTTAAAAGTTGCATGATTGCTGCAATTTCATGTGTTATGGAATCTATTTTGGAACATACATAGGCTGAGATTGATTACCAACTAGATGTTCTTGTGCCACAAAAGTTACACTCATTGAAATTCATTGGCTATACTAAAAAAACTCTAATATATAAGGTAACACATATGTGAATTTCTAGTTCCTACTTTGTACATTTTTTTTTTTATAAATTTTTAAAATGTGTCAAGGTTTTTTGAGACACCCTGTTTATCTTACTGTTATATATTAAATTTAATTTTTCTTGACTAATTTTATGACTTTATTGATGCATAGGAACCTTGGATATAGGGATGCCAAACAAAATTATTTTAAGGACTCAATGAATCATTGTAATTTTTATATAGAACAATAAGGAAACAATATTAAATATAGCAAAAATTTCTGGAGGTGTTAATTTAAAAATGGCTCAGGAGAGTTTTAAAAGCAACTGGGATACTTGATTATGGGTTACTCACTGGGCAGGATATTTACAAAAAGAGGAAGGATATAGCACCCACTTAAAATGGTCTAGCAGGGACTTTATAATGAGTAACAGCATTTCTATGTTAATAGAGAATACTGGATGTCCTGTTAATGGCACACATTTTGTCAACATTTCTTCCTATACTGTCTCTAGGCAGCTAAATGTTTCTATTAGCAGTTAAAATCAAAGTAAATAAGTCTATGACAGTGTTTTAATTGAAATTCTTCTATGTATAAATAAATTCATGTATAGGAAGGCAGATCTACACTGTTGCTTACTTTGGCCCTTCACTGATCCCTGTAAATATTCAATAGATTTATTGGATTCGTATATGAACATAGTAACTGGTATTTGCATTATTATATGAGGAAGAAAGTGCTTGAAGACCCTTTTTTTATTTAACATAACATTGATTACATAAATGATACATAGATTTCTCACTTGCTTATTGGATTAGCTTGTCTTGCACAGCTTCTATCTATCAGCTGAAAGCCTTCCTTTAATTTTCCAGATCAAAATCAGTCTTCTAATTCTGCATTTACACTTTGTGCAGATTATTTGAAAAGCATTATGTTAAATGAAAAGTAAATTATGAAACAAATGTTTTAAATGTTTAACATTCAACTCAAAAGGCCATTTTATTAGGCATTAAAACAAATTACATTTAACTCATTATTGATGTTTAAAATTTTTCTCATTAGAGGAATAAAAATCTTTCATACTGCATCATCAGATATTTGTTTTAGTGTTTAATAATTTGTACAAGCTGAACAACAATAAGCTTACATTTTTCTTGATTTGTTGATATTAAGTTCCCAACTCTATATTATATAAATTGTAATTTAGATTTGTAGATGTATATATTTACTATATATATAAATTCTTAGTTTTTTTTTATTATTTATTGGTTTTTTAAGATGTATTATTATTTTGTGCTTTCAAACATGACTGTAATATTTTTGCAGGCAATTTTGCATGGAACTTAATGGTTTAGCTGTTAAACTACAGGTAATGGATTTAGGTCATCTTATTTTAAAGTGTTTAAGTATTTTTTTTTTTAATCTTTTCTATCAGTTATACAAAAATCTGTGAAAATTAGTCATTAAAATGGGTAAATTATTGTAATTTTATAGAAATGAAAAAAATTCTTGTAAATTTATTTTATTCAAGTAGAGAAATATTGGTTTAACTTATTATAAAATAGGAATTTGATAAATATTGTATTTGCACTCTATTTTCCAAGCTTAATGTAGCAGGTTGTAACTAAGTAGCCAATAAAATACATGGTGGTCATAAAGAAACTTTGCTGATATATAGACCTCTAGCGGCTGTTCCATTCAACCTATCGAGATGATATTTCAGATATAGTTATTCAGAGGTATGAGCTCGGGATTCTGAGAATGGCAACACAGTGACACTTACGGTTATAGGTATAGAAACTCAAAATTTTCAAATGGCAATGCCGACTTTTTCCCGTTGCAAAATGCTCAGCACATGCGAAAACCCTAAAACACGTTGGAATGGTACTTGTATCACAAAAAAAAACGGACGCGTTATGCATGCACCAAAAACAGCTCTGTGAACGGCCAACAAAGACATGATCGGGGCGCATGGAGGAAATTTGCATATGACAGAGGTTAGAAACCAATCACAGAATGCTGTTCCCCAGATATTCAGCATAGAAAACCGATAAAAAGCTCTCTGATCGTGTTTTTGTTAGCCATTCGCAGAGCTGATTTTTTTGTGCGTGCATAACGCGTCCGTGTGGTTGTTTTTTTTTTTTTTCTACATGTACCGTTCCAACATTTTTTAGGGTTTTCACATGCACTGAGCATTTTGCGACGGGAAAAAGTGGGCGTTGCCATTTGAAAATTTCGAGTTTCTATACCTGTAACCATAACCGTGAGCATCATTATGTTGCCGTTCTCAGAATCCCGAATTCATACATCTGAATAACTATATCTGAAATCTCATCTCGATAGGTTGAATGAAACAGCCGCCAGAGGTCCATAAATCGTTTTTTTATGCCGTTCGCAGAGCTGTTTTTTGTGCGTGCATAATGTGTCTTTTCTTTTTTTTTTTTTAAACGTACCGTTCCAACGATCTTTAGGGTTTTTGCATGCGCTGAGCATTTTGCGATGGGGGAAAAATGAGTGTTGCCATTTGAAAATTTCGAGTTTCTGTACCTATAACTGTAACCGGGAGTGCTACTTTGTTGCCATTCACAGAATCCCGAGCTCATACCTCTAAATAACTATATCTAAAATCTCATCTCGATCAGTTGAACGGAACAGCTGCTAGAGATCTGCAAAGTTTCTTTATGACCACCCGTATTTGTACTTTGTATTATAATCATAGCTAAATTTTTAAATTTTCATATGCCTCTAGTTATTGCTTTTATTTATTTTTTTCCTTAAATCTGCTTGATTTAAAAGGTTTACAACTTGTTCTCTCTTGCTTTTCTTATTTCATATCTGTATGTGATAATCAGTACCAGGAATCAACTGTCTTAGGGCTGTCAAAGATCTGTCTTCAAGATATGCAGGTTTAATGAGATCAGTTTGTATTGTATTTCTCCATTTTACTTAAATGTTCTATATTTCTTAGAAAAAATTCCATGACAAGCTTTTAGCCTCCATCGGTTTGACAATATGCCAGGGTAATATTGTTATGTTTAAATCCAAAACTTAATATGATTTCCAGGTGTTTGACAAATTCTGGAAAATTCTAAGTGCTGAAAGTTAAGAAATGTTTAAAAAAAAACAACTGTAAAATATTTATGTGTGTTTCAAATTAATCTTCACCCTAATATTAATATGATATGTATTAATCTGCTCTAAATCAGTTTTTAAAATAGCAATATGCAAGCAAGTTATTGCATGTGAATATGCAAAAGGCACCAAAAAACTCCTAAAAAAAAATCTTAGTTAAAATGTACTTAGTCAAAAGGTCTAGGCATTTGGAAAGACTGATAAGAGAAATTATTTTTAGTTAAAAAGTGGATTTTAGAGTTGTTACTTGAATCTGCATGATTTTCATCATTGTGATAGAACCTGTAGGATTTTGCACAAGTCAGAGCCGCTGTTTTCTCTATGAGTCTTAGTATTATAAAAGCTTGGTTTTTACTTGAAATTATTTTTATGCATTTTCTTAATTGTAATATATTCTTTTTTCACTGTAGTTTGCATTGCAGTCAGTATTCTGCTTTTTCAAAAATAATTTGTAGATTGTGAAAATTACTCTCGTGGTATATGAATCTTATGAAACTTTTGCTGTTACATGTTTTATTACATTTTTAATAATTATTATTTGCTTATTCTTCAATCACATAGCTGTGATGTTCTCTGTAGTATTCTACTCTCTTTTAAATATTTCTGGCTTGTAAGAATGACTTTCTTGATATATAAAATATTCTGAAACTGCTTGGAATTTTCAATATTTGTATGGAATAAAAACACTACAGGAAAATTGTTTTAGAGTTATGGTTTGTGTTTGTGCAATAGCTTTTGTATAGGGTGATTCACTCAAAAGAGGCCCCGAATATTCTGTTATAACTCTTGCTAGGATGAAGCAATCTGAACCAAAAAAATACGCTATGTACCTTAACATATCGCACTTCTGCTAGAAGAGTATTACATCTCAAAATAGCCATATTTTCAGGAAGAGCTCTTTCATTTCTTCTTTAGCTCTTCCTGAAAATATAGCTATTTTGAAATGTAACACTTTTCTAGCAAAGGACCTCTTCTATTGCATTACATGTGATGTAGGAAGTGATATGTTTTCTGCCCAACACATTTCAATGCAGTGTTCCTGAACACATTGGCAATGATATCAGGAGAATAGCAACAATTTCACGTTGGATGTTTTCCTTCTCCAAATCTTCCACAGTGTGAGTTTTGTTCCGATAGACTCTTCCCAAAGGAAGAAGTCTGGTGGTGTGATATCTGGTGATTCTGGTGGCCAAAGCTCCTTTGAAATTACCCTGTTGCTGAAGAAGGACTCAGTTTCCACCATGCTCCTCACCAATGTGTGGCACATTGCTCTATCTTGCAGGAAGTAACCTTCTGTTAACTTATGATCATCCAGTTGATTCACAAACTATTAAAAAATGTCCTGTTGCACATAGGTGTTTACATATTTGTCAAAGAAAATGGGGCCTCTGATGCTCAACTGAGACATCGCACACCATACACCAAATTTTTGATCATGAAGAAGTGTTTGGTGAGTGGCAAAGGAATTTTCAGCTGCCCATATCTTGGTATTTTGCGAGTTAACATAATCCAACAAATGGAATCATGCCTCATCTGAGAACTATGTGAGGTAATGTGCCATCTACTGAGGAGCACATTGTACATAGTTTCATTCAGATTGTTTCATCCTAGCATGAGTTATTACAGAATATTCAGGGCCTCTTTTGAGTTAATCACCCTATATGAAATTAGTGTTTGAAAGGGGAACATTTATTAATTAAGAATCTGTTTAATTCTAAAGATCTTATATTCATGTATTAAACAATTAAGTAAGATTAAGTCCATGTATTAAGAATTTTAACAGCATTCATATCATTAGTTACAGAACCTCATTTGATAGAGGGGGAAAAGTAAATTAACCATTCTCTTGTCAGAACTGTATATCATTCAGATTTATTCAAGAGATGATCATATTTCTTTCTCTGCTTCTTTGAAGCTAGCAATTTTTTAAACAGGTTTTATTACATGCAGAGTAGGTAGGTTGGTTATTTGAGAGCACTATCTTCCCAATGAGAAAGTGTAGGAAGAGCATAATATCCATTAATTTACTGATTTAAATATATTTTAAAGTATTAAGTTGTGGAAGAGTTTTGCTATGAATTTACAAATTTTGTTAGTTTAGAGTTATGACTTACAATTTGATATGAAGTGGGGAATATACAATTTCCATATCAAGGGAAACTGTAAAATGCTAGAGCATGTCTATATGCTGCATATGATAACACTATCTGAATACCCGTGCTTCGCTATGGAGTACATTAAAATTAAATACAATGGTCAATGTATGCAATTAATGCTGCCTCCCCCCCCCAAAAAAAAAAAAAAAAAAAAAAAAAAAATTATAAAAAAATCGTAACGGATATTTTTATAGACAAAATAATGTAGAAGAAAATATTGAAATTAAATCTAATAGAACATACAAAAGAATATAGTACAGTTTGAGGAACATTTCTTTTACTGTATTTTAATATTTTTTTGGATAATATCTAATCATCTGCAGCATTAGGAAGAAAAAAATTAATTTTTTTGTTAATTTATTTTGTTGTTATGCACGTGACGCAAAATTAATTTAAAGTATCACAAAATGAAAAGAAACCACGTGATCAGCATTTAATAAATTAAATTCTAAAAAATAATCTTTAAAAAGTCACCAAAAATCAGAAAATGGAGATAAAAATTCGAAAAAGATTTCATCTTAATTTTTAGACCATTATGAACGTGCTTAGCATATTCATCAGAGTTATTTTTTCCCCCAGCGTTACGAACGCACTGGACGCATCCGTCTGGATATTCCAATGTTTTGCGCATTACAAACGCGTTTAACACGTTCTAAATTGATTTCTTCATTCATCAATCGGTGACAGCACTTTAAAGACATTCGAATACCATTTCTTCTGATAATATGTAGATATTTAGGGGATTATTTTTAGAATACATGCATTATAAAATGACGGGAATTTTGGGTTTTCGAAAGGAACTGACATTTCAAGTGATTCCGAGAGTGATATTCAGATTTATTCAATGACAAAAGTGATGAAAAGACAATAGTGAACTAAGTGATGAATAGACTATATGGTATAACCACAGTGAAGTGAGTTTCTGCATATCACCTTGCTTTAAAATATACCATACTATAAGAAATTTATAACCCAAAAAATCTGTAAATTATATAATTATATATAGGTATTCTTAAAAAATTTATGTTTCACTTACTTTGTACTATTTATTTTGATTTAAATAACTTAACTATATAGAACTTGCATTTTTTAAGGTCCCTTCAAAATGTGGATCCTCCGAAACATGCTGCCAAAAAAATAACCCAACGCTGGGGGAAGAACCAGAAGGCGAAAACTCAACGGTCTAAGGGTTAAAGGAATTTTTTATGATCTTTCTCGTGATGTAAATTTTATAACCCTCGGATTATTATTTTAAATGCAAACTTTAAAGAATGTTACAAAAACAGCTTAAAAATTTAATTTAAAAAAATCTAAGAAGAATTTTCCAAAAACCTTTCTTAGTGCATCCCTACACTATAAGAAGAATCGCCATGCAAACTTTCAACCCTTTAGCTCCAGCCGTTTGGTCTGTGCATTATCTGTCAGTCAGTCAGTTATGGAACTGTTTTATATATGTAGATAACGAATTTCGTTGAATGTTATTACTCTCAACATTAAATCTCCATACATTCTTGTAGTGTTTGTTTACTGCATATTTTATAAATAACTGCATATGGAATATTACCATTAAATTTTATGGTAAATGTTTCATGATTTATTATTATTATTTATTTATTTGTTTAGAATGAGTGTAATTCAGAGACTTGCACTCAGATGACAGCTACTGAACAGTGGATTTTTCTTTGTGCTGCCCACAAAACTCCTAAAGAGTGCCCTGCCATTGACTACACCAGGCATACACTAGACGGTGCTGCTTGCTTACTTAATAGCAACAAATACTTTCCTAGCAGGTAATAACAATGCTCTTTTCTTAATATTGATTTCCTTGAATTTGACTTATTCAGGAAAATTCTAGGTATTGAATATTTGCTTCTTGAGTAACGTGTCATGAAGAAGCTGTAAATTTTTACTTTTATTTCATATTAATTTCTACGACTAAACAAATAAACTCATGCAAATCAATATGTACTGAAGCAACTTTTAAATGAACGATTCATCTTTTATCATAGAATCTTAATGTACCCTTAACTTTTACTCATTTTATGTTTTAGACAGTATTGTTACATATGTATCTAGTATTAATTAATTGCTTGGAATATAACGGTAGGGAAACTGCCCTTAGAAATAAAAATGAACATTTTTAGCTAAAGTCCCATTTTTGTACCATATATATATATATATATATATATATATATATTTGTACCATATATAGCCAGTGTAAATCTGATTGATTGTTTGTTTGAAATAGTCAAAAGTTTGTCGCAACATAAAAAGTCATACCCTCTTTCAAATCAACGTTTGAATAATGTAGGTTTTATTTTTATCTTTTACATTATTATATTATGAGGTATAGTGTACTATGTTGCAGCCTGCATAACATAGCAAACATATTCATGTGAGCCCAACAGTAAAAAAGATTGAGTATGGCTGCTCTAAATACTTGTTCTTTTAAGTGCATGATGCTCTTATTTCCTGTATTGTCTGTGGTTTTATTGTTTGTTATCACATCTTGTTAACTTATTTTATTTTATTTTGCAGAGTAAGCATAAAAGAATCATCTATAGCTAAACTAGGATCTGTTTGTAGAAGAGTCTACCGAATATTTTCACATGCATATTTTCATCACAGAGCAGAATTTGATGAATTTGAAGTAAGATAGTAATCTTTCTTTCTTTCTTTTTTTTTTCCATTAAATTAACTTATGCCTTAAATATTCAAAATTTTTAAATTTTGCTAGAAATTGTCATAATTTCATTGATTTATATTCAAGAGTGAGTCAAATAAAAAGCTTGATTTATTGAGAAAAATAAACATAGCATTTTTAAGCAATTTTCGTTGTATATGTTAGATATAAGTTCTCCAGGGTTCTCTAAGTGTATTTATTGCATTTGGTAGTAAATGGTAGTGCAAATGACTAAGCACAGTCATTCAAGCTCAATCTGTTGCCCATCAAACTGGCATCATCTCTCATTGTCCCTCTAAAAAGCCTAAGAATGTGGGATAATGACTTTGGACAAATATTTTTAGTATAAAAGACAAAGTAAACTCTTAAAATGCAGGTTCTCACATCTCAAGTATAAGTATCGTTATTTTTCAACAGACAAGGTACCTGTTTTCGAGAAGTCACATCATTTTATTGTTAGCTTTTAATCTGTATAGGTGAGCTAGTGACAAGGTGTCCCTTAATTATTTTGTATTCTAAATACCTTTTTCATATTAAGATGAAAACTATCATTAACTTCTCAGATTTCTGTGTGCAGAATTTCAGGTTTGGTAAGGAGAGATGATGTTATATCTTGTTCTCCAGGTTTTCAGCTGGCAGTAGTGAATCCGTGTATCAGTTCTTCTTTGGAAGTCATTGTCTTTTGTTTCTAAGCATCATAAAAGATTTTGACTGGTACCAATATGTTATTATTTCTATAGGGTGTTAATTGTACTGCTGTTTCTTTTGCTATCTCACACTCATCTTTTGTATAGTATTCAGCAGCTGGTATCGATTCTGGGGTCATTATTCTGTTTTACACTTACTGCTGTAATAGACATTTATTATTGTACTGAGCTTTCATTCTCAGATGAATGTAAAGGAGTTTCTTCCTTCACTGCCCAAAAGACTGATGCCAGAATACTGCTAATCTTTAGAACATGTTCCTAAATGAATGGTCATCTTCACACTGCTGTTGTCAGAGAGTTCATTTGTAACATTCTACCATTTTCATGAAACTCTTTAACCCCTTCCTTCTCACTCCCATCAAAATTACGTGGTGATGTTTCATCCTCTATTTCTCATGCCTGTGATATTTCCGGGCTGGAGTTTTCAAAAGTAACACACCAAAAAGATTAAAAACAATCCATTTCATTTACCCTAAAAAAATTTTATTTCTTATTTTACATACCAGATGGCAGTACTAGACTATTTATAATGTAATTGGGGATGGTTTTTAACGTAGGATTATGTTCCTCCATAATGGTCCATCGGAAAGCAAATTTCATATGCTTAAACCATCCGTCCTCGCTAGTTATAATTTTGGCAGCGTGCCAAACCCAGTCTGTATCCCTTTGACAAGCAGTAAACAGTTAAACAGAAAAGTATCAAAATGCATTAAAATTTTGACGTACATATATATAGATACATATATACATAACACATTCAAAAGAGGTAAGCAACCATAAGTAATCCTACATTAATAACTTATGGTAGTTTCGTTAGAAGAGACTACCTGAATTTTTTTTTAAACTAGATGAGGCAGATAAGAAATAAATGGAATCCTGTGGAAAAAATAGGCACTTTTTTTACTGTTTTCTTGAAAATTATGCAATCGCTAAGGGGTTAACAATGTTGCTATCAATTTAAAGGTCGAGATTAGTGCTTTGAAGTTTTATCGTATTTTCATTTCACTTTATTTTTATATTCAAAAGGATTTTATGTTTTTATTTATGACTTCTACAGGTAACACACAATCAGTGAAAAGTAGAACTGGATCTTTTTTTTTTCCTTCACTTATCATTTTTAAGTAATATGTAAATATAAATTCGAAATAATCAGTGTACTCCTTACTGTTTCTTTGATATAAATTTTTTCTTTAGTGCTTGATTTTAAACATTCATTTAATTGCATCATCTTTGAAGAAATATATAAAAATTTCATAAAATACAGCATTTATAAAGGAATTTTGAGTACAGTGTCATGAATAAACTATTATTGAATTATTCTTACTGGCTTTTTATTGTTTTGTTTCCTTGCTGGAGAAAACTTTTTTTCACTACCAAAACCTTTTTTTAAAATACAGGATGTCCAGGTTAAAGGTATCGAAAAGTCATGACTTATTTTTACAGAATTACCCATTAGAATTTTTAAAAAAAATTTTAATAGAAAGAACTTCTTACTAAGTTTTAATATTAATCATAGACTTCTATCATAGTATCAAAGATTTCGATGTGTGTACCTTTTGTAGCACGACAAACATCTAAATGGTAATCCAGTTCTCTCCAAGGGTTTTGTAGCATATCAGGAGTTATTACATGAATTGCTTGAATATAACTAAAAATAAATAATCCAACAGAGCTAGAAAATTATAAGAAGAATGCAGACAAAAAACAAACAGAAATCAAGCACAGGGCTCCACGCACCAGAGGCAAGATTCTGTAGTAGTGCCAGAACTGAACCAGAAATCGAGGTAACCGACTGGTCTCGTCATCAGGGAGCCTAACCAAATCAGTTACTTCAAGGGGAACTTTCTGAATAGGATGTACGTTGTTATTTTTCCTCAAAAAACAACGGAAAAATATGTCAGTATTAATTAAATAAGGTAAGAATCACTCACCTTTCATTCCAGGCTGCCACTGAATGGGAGTTATCCTAATAATGACTCTCATACAAAAGAACGACGTTAAATCTTGATACACGAACAAAAGACGTTTACTGACAAGACAATAAATTACACAGAACTTATATATTAATAGATCTTATACGATTTACATAAAATTACCGAAGACCTCCCTTGTATCTATGGAGCATAACCGAAGGGGGTCTCGTATCTCGTTCATCCATTTTTCAACTGTGCCACGCCAAAGCTCAGTAGTAGGCATGGGTGACATATTGGTGCTGGAATCGCTGCTACGTCATGGGAGTTCTTGACACAGGTATAACCAAAAAACATCCCAAGGCCCTGAGTTCCCCTTTGAAACATTTAGTCAAAAGAAAATGAAAAAACAGACAACTTACAGTAAGGGCTCAATGCACCATACATGCAAGTACACATACAATCCCAATGAAAAGCCAAAGATGCATACATACCCTAATTCCGTAGGTGACGGTTATGGCAAACAGCATACAATTTTACCCTAATAGTTTCGTCACTGTAACAAAACCACAGCGCCACACCCCATTGAAGTTTAAACAAAAGTAAACAGAAACCCTATCCTAAACGTCTTTAAAAACTCCAGAGTCTAAAGGCCATTTTTTTTAAACTTTTAAATTGCCGAAACTTTTAGGGAGATGTTCTTTCTATTTGAATAATTTTTTTTAATTCTAATGGGTAGTTTCGTAAAAATGTCATGACTTTTGGATACCTTTAGCCCGGACACCTGTATATCAGAGCAAAATGTAGCTGCCTTATATCCTGCATAATTAATGTAACACTGTCATATTAGATTACTTTAAATAATTGGACAGTTTTGGGCTGTAGATTTTTATTTATTTATTTTTTATTTTATTGTCCAAAACTTTTAAATCTCAAAAGATTCATATTTTATGTTTGTATAAATTATATTTTTCCCTGAATGTTCATGGTGTTCTTTTTTTACAGAACGAAACTTTCTTGTGCCGTCGATTTACTGTGTTTGTGACCAAGTACAATTTGATGTCCAAGGACAATCTTATTGTTCCCATGTTAGGAGAAGAATCCAATACTACTGAAAGTGAAGCGTAAAAGAAAAAAAATTCAAGTTTTAGCCTCATATCAAATTTTTTGGGAAGTTAATGTTGTTTATTGGTAAATATTAAACAATACATTCTAGGAATAGTTTATTTAAGGTTGTACATTACACTGTAATATCATCGTGTCTGATTTTCCTCATTGTTTTAAAAAAGCTTTCCAATATCTTTTAATTTATGAGTTCATAGTTGTTATTAAAATAAATTATTTACTTTGCACATACTTCTGTGTTTGAAATTATAGTAGTGTATAGTTTTTACCTGGTGTAATAGTTTAGTATAATTATCTCATTTGTATAAATTTTATACTTTTCTACTTGTACAGTTCAAAATTCCGGGTATTTTCCATCAGAATGTTTATACACACATTAAATTGTTTGCTCTGTCAAGAAAGCAAGATTATTTATTAACTACCTAATTTAATATTAAGTGACAACTAATGTGTATGTTGTATATTGGTTAGTTTTATTTCGTAGGTTTTTTGTTTGTTTGTTTGTTATGTTATGTGTACTGTTGAATGTATATAAAAAGCGTTACACAATATTTATTCAAATGACATCATACTTTCTAGTTGTGCTAGGGTAATCATTGCTTTAATACTTACATTAGTTTTATTTTCGCGCCTTAAAATAGATGTTTGATAAATTTCACTTGTTTAGCAGAAATCAATTTTTAATATCTTACCTAAATGTATATTTTTTCATCTAAGTTTTCATTTTTCTTTGTGAAAGAAATAAAATGTTACTAATTTATTAAATAATGTTGTTTAATAATGTTTATAAATGCTCTTATTGAGTGTATTTATAAGTACAAAATCCATAAAATCTCATATTACTTTATATTAAATAGGCCTGTAAATCAAATATATTAACCAAGAGACACTGAAACTGTGAATGTAGTATATAATTGTTAATATTTATATAATTTTGTACTCTGCTATGTGTTGTAAAATTGTAATCAGTGTTGACTTTGCAGTAGGAGAATGTAATAAAGATTTAAAAGCTACTTTCATTTAGTGTCAGAATTGTTTTTGTATTTCTGTTCAGCAAGTTTGTTTATTGTACATTTATTTTTGTATTTTGTAGAGAAATCTGTAATTAAAGGCTGGTTATTTTTACTGTCTAAAATTCTTTTTCTTAGTTCTTTTAATTATTATTCTTTTCTGGAGTGTAGTGCTCAATTTCTAGTTCTAAACTTAAACTGATGTTGTAGATGTTGAAAATAGCACATATGATTTTTTTTTCTTTAATGTAAAAAAATTGAAGGGTGAACATTCCTGATCCTGCATATTTATTAAAAACAGGATTTCTGAAAAGTTATATAACTATAATTACGAGAGAGAGAAATATTTTTCAGTTGTTTCAGTTGAATGTAGGAATGTATGAATTCAAAATCAATTATTCTGAAGCATCAATTATTCTTTTCATTTTGTGCTGCTGCCACAACTGTTTAAATACAGACAATAAGATGAAAATGTGCATAATGTCATTTCTTATTGTTAAGAAATTCATCTATGTTACAGAATTCAATAAATTATTTAGTTGGAAAACTAAATTTTAAAAATGTTGACTGTGATTTTTATTTCCTGTCTATTTTTATAGTATTTTTCTTTTTTTTTCTTATTTTTTATCGTCTCATAATAAAATGCAATGGAAATACTGGCTGTATGATCATGTGACATTATTTCCCATAGAATTTGTTTTATAAACCTTTGATATTACATTTCACAGACTTCTAAAAGTAGGTTTAGATTTTTAATGTTCCTATGATTTAAATCTATAAGGATAGGTTCTTTATTTTTCTTTGAAGTTAGCTGTAAGTTTGATAATTTTTAAAAATATTTTATTGATTATTAATTAATAGTTGTAATCTTGTGTTGTTTCTTGTATACAAACGTTAAAAATGGCTACTGTGTATTTAGTTTAGCTTGGGAAACCCAACAAAATAAAACACAATACATAACTTTTTTTTTTAACCCCAAGTAATTTTCTATAAATCATATATGTAGTTAGTTGCTGTCATATTTAAATTTCAGCTTATGCTTTGTAACATGTTTTCAGTCCTTTAGAAAATATCAATCAGAATTCTACAGTTCTTGACAGTGTGTAATTTTTGTTACTATCTATAAAAAGGACTCAAATTGACTCAAAGGCTTGAAATTTCTTTTAAAAAAATTATTTCTGAAAAAATTCATAATTTTCCTTCCTGATGTACAATTTGTGTTAGAAACCATATTATGTTGATACTATTTTGTTTAAATATAATAGATACCTTAATTCCCCAATCTTTAGTATTTTGTTTATTTAGATTCTTTTTGTGTCACATCCCATTAACCTTTTAACTGTCATGCCCGAGATTGTCTTGGGTGCGAGTTAAAGCATTCCAAAATGTCATGCCTGAGATAGTCTCAGAGTAGATTTTTTTCTTGCATGTTATTATCAAACCCGAATCTATTTCAGGACAAGTTGATTTGACCTTTATTCAATAAATGGCAGCACTAGTATTCTATACCATATCATGAGAGTTGAATTTTTGCATTATTCAGTAGATGGCAGTTTATGTACGTTATTTTGTACTAAACATTTGATTTTGGGGATGATGAAACAAAATAGACATTTTCCATACCAATATTATCAGAATAACTTGACAGTTTAAAGGTTAATAGCATTTGCATCACCCAAGACTGTAACCAGCTTTAAGTTCCAACCAAAATTACTTATCTTCAATAGTGTTTCCGTACTTTTTTCCTTGTAGTTTCTTCCTATTCCCCCCCCCCCCCCCCCCCAAAAAAAAAAAAAAAAAGCCTTTCTCCTATAGCATTATACTAATTATGTTGTTGCTAAGACCCCTGGACTAAAAAATGCTAGACCAGGTCCATGAGGCTCCTTCTGCAATTTTAATTTTTTCAAAATTAAAATTTCTCGGTGAAGATTATATCTTTATGTTGTAATTCAAAGATCACAATTCATGTATCTCATAGAAAAATTAAACAACTTTCCCTGTAGTAGTATTAACTGAAAGAGTTCTCCAAATTAGCATATTTTTCACAAGTGTATATAGTATAAAATACCATTTTTTAAAGTTCCAACCAAAATTACTTATCTTCAATAGTGTTTCCATACTTTCTTCCTTGTAATTTCTACTTCTTCTCCCCCCTCCATAGCATTATACTAATTATGTTGTTGTTGCTAAGACCCCTGGACTAGAAAATGCTTGACCAGGTCCATGAGGATCTTTCTGCAAGCATGCTGACGGGGATACTTAAACAGTCCACAATGGGGAATGGATTTGCAGGAGCAGCAGAACAGGGACAAGAGCGAAAGACCTTTGTAGAGTTCTTGAAGCACATACTTTTTGAATGGCCACTCAGAAGATGAGCCAGGGCAGGCTGTATTGGTCTCTGACCTCTAAAGAACAAGGCTAGACTAGGGTGTTTGGCCGGATATCAGTTCTGAACAGGAGGCTCTCTCCAAACACTGTAGTCTGGTCTTAAAAGTGAATTGAACCTCCGATGCAGTTAGGACCTCAAACAGGTGTGAATCCTCTAAACAGCCCTCATTTGCTAGTAGGTCAGCCTGATTATAAAAGGCATTATGCCAAAACATGGTACATTAATTAAATCTCATTTAGATATTGATTATTTGTCCTTAGTTATAGGACAAATTTTTAAAAGAAATAGGTTCAAAACAAAAAGAAATTTGTAACTGTGAATGTAAAAAGTAATTTGTAACTTTTAAAATGCCTTTTAATACTTGACGTAGCAATAGTTCCTGAACTGAAAGTGCAATGAATAAAATAAATATTAATGTATTTGAAGGTTACTTTACCAATTTAAAGAGCAGACATTTTAGGTAAGATTAGTCTATTAAATTATATCTATGGATTGAAATATTTATTAAATTTTGGGATAACTTGGAAAGAAACAAAAATTTACTTTTTAAAATATATATTTTTAAAACTTTTTATCTGAAGTGAATTGTGAATTTTAAATTATTACATATGTAAACATTTTCATTCTTTTATTTTAGATTTTTTAAAGTGTTTGCTTTTTATAAAGCACTTGAAAGTTATTGCTTTTTATTTTTTTATGTTAGTGATATGGCAAACCACTGGCTGAAATAAATGAAAATAAGTAATTTTTTTTATTAAAATATTTAAAGCAGTATTATATAATAAAATGTTTACATTAAAAATATGAATATAGATATGTTCATGAGCTTACATGATAAACATCGTAAAAGCATTTATAGTTTGGTGTATGTAAACATTTATAGTTTGGTTTATTATAATGGGAAGTCAGTATGTCTAATGACCACAAAACTGACTATTTCTTAAAAAGATGTTTCCATTTAAAAAAATTTAAAAAGTCAAAAAGCTATTAGATCCTAGTGATATCCATAAAAGTTAAAAATAATGAAGGTTAATTTTTTTTTCTTTAATATTGTCTTAAGCTAGTGAATGCACTAGACTTAAATGTTTGATATTTGTCTCTCAAATATTTTGCTTGTAAATTTTCTCAGTTTAAAAAATGTAATATATCTTAATATTAGTTTTTAATTTGGTAATTGTTAAAACACATTAGTTTATTAAATAAGTCAATGGAAAGGCAGGGTGGGTCTACAGTTTCACATTAATCAAGACGGCAAATGATAAACCCTCAGGCAGTGATGTAGCGAGCATAACTGGCGCCTGGGGCACGATATCTTTTTGGCGCCCCCCATTCCGAAAAACATAGTAATATAATATATAGAATTAGTGAAAAGGACCATTTGGCACCCCTGTGCGAGTGGCGCCTGGGGCATGATAGACCCCCTTGCTCACCCCTCGCTACGCCACTGCCCTCAGGGGAAAATTAGATTAACTTTGAAAAAAATAAAACTATTAAAATCAAACATTCTTCCAAGATTCAAATAAGTTTATATTTATTTATTTTATTTTATTTTATTTTTTACTTTAATGAGGTTTTTTTTGTATATTTCATATAGATGATGGATTAAAAAAAAAATCTTGTGTTGGCTTATATTTGTAGCTTTAAATTCTTTTTAAAGTTTGCAAAATTTTTCAGGTTAAATATTTTGTATCAGATTTTCAGAGGTTAGTAGAAGGTAATGGTTTAAATTTTCTTTTTGATTGCTTCATGAGGTTATTTCAGCTTTTCAGAGTTTTATGAGTGAGAACTGTTAGTTCATAATCGTTATCTATTTAGAAAACAGACTTGTAAAATCTGAAGATTTTGGCAAACCATCTAAGGAATTTCTACTGTAAATATCTTGGTGCTGTGATGCTAAACTATTAGATAGTTCAAAAAAATTTTAAGTATTCATATAGAAGAAGAATTATGTTTTTTTTTCTTTGTAAAGGTTTTCAAGTTTTTTTAACATAAGAGCTTCTTGAATTTTTTGTTTTTAGCTCTCATCTTTTTGCTTTATGTTATTTAATCACATTTTCTTTATATATATATATATATATATATATCACTGTTTATTTTGATAAGAAAGAGCTGTAACAGTTTTCATTGAAAAGCACATGTACCTCAAAATTGAGTTTTTTTTCCTTTGCCCAGACTTGGGCCTTTTGGCCATTAGTCTTTTTTTTTTTCCCAGCCATATAAAAATTTTAGTTGTTAATAAATTTAATATTGTAAAAATTAGTCTGCACATATATGTTGCTATAAATTTTGTAGACTCATAAAAAAAATTTCAGCTGTAATTTATATACTAGATTATATGAAAAGCTCAAATTTACTTGCCCATGAATTCGGGAGAGATAAAATAATGCTGCATTATTTAAAAAAAATAAATATTTACTAGTATATTAATTGCTGAAAATTTTTTATAGTGTCAATTCAAAGCTAAAGCAATATACTGAAGGTGGCATCTGTTTCTTATGAAAAAGATGCCTTTATTATGCATACTGTGAAGGATTGAATTATAAAAGCTTTATGATGTTAATAATACTTTCTTAAAACTAGTAAATATTATGCTTCTGTATTTACATAAGATAAAGCTGTAAAAGGGTAGCAGTCATTTAACAAAGTTAATATTAACTTTGAAAATGATACAAAATTAATTGATGAAGGTTGAAAAGGAAAAATGAATCTCCAGAGTAATTATTAAAAAAAGAAAAATTAATTTTATTTATAAGCATTTAATTAATGGAATTTTTTATGCCATAATTTATACTTCCTTTTTTTTTTAACTGCATGATCATTCAGCTTAAATTTTTTTCCTGGGGCAAAGAATTAGAATTAGTTTTGTAGCTTAATTCACTTGAGTATTACATTAATAATGGTAAGCCATCAACAGAAATAAATCAAATGATGTTTTCATTGACAAATTGGCAAAGTTTGAATTTTTGTTTCTAAATTGGCTCCTAGTTTCTTGTTTGATGTTTTGTTTCTCAAAAACAGTAAAACGTTCATATATTGTTGTTATGTTAAGAAAGATATATAATATTAATTCTTATAGCATAGTATTTAATTTTATAATATATAGTTAAAATGTTTAGTAATTCTGCTTTTATAATGCTGTCAGTTTACTTTTTATGTGAAATATGTACAAAATGCAGTATTTTTCACTTTTAAAGCCATGAAAAAGAAAGCATACATTCGTTTATTAACATTAGATTTATTTCTTACAATTTCAGTTAGTATATATTTTGATTTCTTAGTTATTTAACTACGGAACAGACTAGTGAAATTGTATCTAATGTAATCAAACATTCAGAACAGGAATCATCAATCAATGACCAATAACTCTTTTCAAAACTTTTTAATGTACTTCTGAAATAAATTATAATGTAATAATCTCAATTTAAATTTTGTTGTAAGGACTGCAATTCTTAAATATTTTTTAGTGTTTCAATAAACCTAAAACTGAAATATTTTAAACATATACTTATCATTTCATAATTCTGAAATTGTTTGATCTTATTCTATAATTTTTTCCATTTTCGTTTAATAATTTCTGCTTACTTCATTAAAATATGTAGTTTTGCTTACTGTCTTCAGAATTTTCTTGCTTAGAATAATTTACTTTTTTGTTTTAGCTTCAAGTGCAATTGGTATGAAATTTGAAAAATTCTGTGAAAATATGATCTGTTTCATCTTATCTACCAAAACTGGTGCAGTGATTTTAGTACAGTGCTATGATATTTTTATGTAAACGCTGTACAAATTTTATATGTATTGATTTTTGCTAAATTATTCAAGTTTTATCTCAAGTGTTGTATTCGAGTATATCATAACTGAATCTCTGTGTTTGGAAAAAAAGCAGTGTGAGCACCAAAAATAGAGCATTTCTTTATTTCAATTTCAAACATTTAATTAAATTTTTAAAAATAAAATTTCAGTAATGTTCACAATTTTTATCATATTTCAAAAGTATAATCTTTAAAATTTCGATTGATCATTCATTTATAACTTTCTTTTTTATCAATCTAACATTCTAAAAATATTTTTGCTCAGAATAAGACATAGCCTGAAATAACAAAATAGCTGAAAATTTTTGGTAAAATGATATGACCTCTTGTATATACATCATAAAAATAGAGATGATACCAAACATATTTAAAAAGCTTAGTTTTCTTCAATAATGCTATTCTAAATTTTGATGAAAATGTTTTTGTGTCATATTTACAAAAACTAAAATAGTTATTGAATTTAAGCTATTTTCAGTAAGAGATGTAGTTTTGAAATTTGATTTTTTTTTAAATTTATACACTCATCCATTGTTTTATGCAATACTTGATTTATACAGTTTCAGTTTAATGGGGTTTTTAAAAAAGTTATTTTAATTTTTCCAAACAGGAATTTCCCATTAATACCAGAACCTTTTTATCGCATGGGCAAATTGGGACTTTGCCCAGGGCCCCCTGATGCTAGGGGTCCCAAAACTGTGCTCTTTAATGTGCAAAATCTGTTTCTCAACACTAAAATAGATAAGGTGCCAGATAAGTGAAAGTTTTTAATTTTGCTTTCTGCTTTAGGAAAAATGTTAAACAGGTTGTATCAGACATACAACAGAAGGTGAAAGGCATTTTCAATTTGATGTGAAACATGTTTAAGAATGCTTCATCTTATCAGCCATACACTGTAATAGCAAATATAGGACTTGCATGCAGGGTCATTTGGTTTAAATCATTATATGAATCAAAATTTAAACGATTTTTTTTTTATATTGATTTTTAACAACTTTTCTGCACATGCTTGGTGTATGCACTTAGTACTTGTAATAATGTAGTCCATCAATAGTTCTTATTTTTATAAATGTTTGTAAGGGGGGCCCAAATAGCATCTGCCCAGAGGCCCCCAGCATTCATAATCAGGCCCTCGTTAATACTATTATACAATAATGCATGTATAATTCTATTGGTAGGTGTGGGATAATTTTATCTCCATCATAATTTTATTTTCCCCATGGTTTGTTTCAATAAATTGTAATTTTTTTACATTGATTTTTTTTCACACTTTTTTTTTTACCATATGTTGCCATTTTTATATATCCTATGCTCTTGTACACACTTTTGGGGGGTTTGTTGCCTATGTTCCAGTTTTATGTGTTTTCCTTAAATTCAATTTATGCAGTTACGCTTTAATGCAGAATGTATCTGTCACACAAATCGAGGGATGGGTGTATATATTTTTCATTGCTCAAAATTATTTATTTACTCCTTTCTTACATGCTTGATTGATTAGCTCACACTATTCTAAATAATGTGGTTGGACTTTTTTTTAATTAGTATAACATGCACGTTATGTGAGAGGCTTGATTGTAAGCTATTTTTATTGTTTTGAACTGTAATTAACCTTTAGCTTATGTGGGCCATTTTTCCAATTCCCTCTTTAGAACTGAAAATTTTATACCCCCTTTGTAAGAATGGCCATTTAAGGGGTTATATATATATTCATTCTTGGGTCCATATTATTGGGATCCATGCTATCCCACCCTATAAGAAAAAGGTTAATCAACTTGTTTGGCTCTTAAAGTTTTGTCAATATTACTTTGTTAACAAGCAAGGCATGTGAATTTGAATTTATATTTCGCTATTCTGAATAGCATACAGATTGTGAAATATTTAAAACACATAACTCTGTTAACATTTTAAAAAACTGATTTTATAAATATGTAGGTATATACTGATATCTAAATTGGGGAATTAGAAATCTCTTTCGTTGCCTTCTTTTTTTTAAGTTTATAATTTAAGTAAATATAAGAGACTTTAGTGTCATATGTTTTGGATTGTGTTAATAAATATAAATGGACATAACATAAAATTTAATTAAATTATGTTTGAAAGAGTATAAAAGAGATAATGTTTTTGCATTTTCCATCAGTCTTATGTTGTTTTACTAGCATTAATCTTAAGCTCTCAAAATTTCATATAGGCATAAAAGTGTTGATTTTAAAAATATGAATATCTTTAAAATTGTCTCTTTAAGCAAAAAGCATAGTAAAATATACTTAATTAGATTTTTTTCTTCTTTTAGCATCATGCTCTTTCATAGGTACTTCTAAGAGATTTTAAATTTATTGAAGTTAAGTATCTTATAAGCAAATTTTTATGTATGATTTTGAGTATAGCAAAGTTCAAAATTTGTATTTTTGCATTGTAACGTAGAAAGCTGAATGCTATATTTAGTAGTTTTCTAACCTAAAGTTACATTTTTTTAGCATATTATCTGCTTACTACAATTCTAATGCATTTATAGCTGCCTATAACTAAGATTTTAGTGCCTTTCATATGTTTTATTTGAAAGCCTTTGCTGCATTCTATAAAATCTTTATTTAATTACACATTATTCAGAAAATGTTAATTGAAGTAAAATTGTTTTTTGCATATGTTTCATTATAATTACGTATATAAGTTTACAATTTTTTTCTCTTTCTCAGTATGGAATTTTTAATATAATTGTGTTTTCAGCTTTTATTATTTTTCCTTTTAATGCAATCTACATTAGATTTCTCAATAAGTTTATATTTTTCTGTGAGACATTGCATAAGACTTAGAAAGAATAATTTTGCTTTTGAGAAATTGCAGTGTGATTTAGTTAATAGATTGATTTTTTTTTGCTGTGTACATTAATGTCCTAGTCAATTTTTATGAATGCTCATTGTAATAGTATGTTCCGTGTATCCTCTTACAATGTGTTTTTGCTTGCATTTTATAATAGTATTTTAATTTACCTCAGCATTACTGGATTATGTTCTCAGCTTGCCCTATGCTGTACCTTTTAAATTTCTGTTTGATTTTCTGTATTGATCATTATGCATTTTTTTTCAATATTTCTTTAAATCTTCTACTAATGTAAATAGACTGTACATATTAAAACTGAGGAAACTTCATATGAAATTTTCTTAAATTATATGCCAATAAAATTACTTAAGCATTTAATTTTTACATCCAAACTCCAGAGCTGATTTATATTTATATATATGAATATATATATATATATATATATATATATATATATATATATATATATATATATATATATATATATATTTATATTTATATATATATATATATATTTATATATATATATATCTGCATCTTTATAGATGTAGAGTATTTACATAAACATAATGCAAGAGTCAAACTAAATAAAAAGTATTGGTATATTTATTTAAACATATCATGACACAGCAGAAAAACAAAATGTATAAATAGCAGAAAATAGTAGAAATTAATAACTATTTTAACATTTATTTTGAAGTTTTGCTGGTCATAAACCAAGTAAAATTAATAACTTTTACCAAGCAAAATTAAAAATTATCTAACATTTATTTTGAAAATTTTGAACCATAGCAGAGAGTAGTAGAAATTAATAACAATTTAACATTTATTTTTCAAGATTTTCTGGTCATAAACTTTATGAAAGGAGGAAATCTACAGTTAATATTATAATCTACCTTTGTAACAAACATAAAAAATATGTTTTCAAATTATGTTTTTTTTTCAACATATTTTTAATTTGAATTTGAATATGTTCATTTGTTTAAATCAATGGACTTGCAGTTAATTGACTAAAACCTTAGAAAACATTAAAATGAAGCAGAGAGATATTAAAAGAATTATTAATTTTTAGATACTTTTTTTTTTACAATTTTATTTAATTATTATGAAACGGATTAAGTTGTATTTCGAAATAATTTCTGGAATTTGATATGAACTTAATTTGTTAGTGTATTTTCTGGTGAATTTCTCATCATTTGTTAATGTGTTTTTTGGTGAATTCCCCATCATTTGTACTAGTAGTTGCTTCATTTTTTTAAAATTTCAGGTATATGTATTCTGTATATGTATATAATATGTACAGAGAAGTTAACTAGAATTTTATTTTTACCCTAGTAGTTTATTTAGTGACGATATATTATTAACTGAAGCACTTTGGTGTTTATACACGTAACTTAATCACTTAAAAAGTAACTAGAAGCATGAAGAAATGTTTGCAGTGACGTAGCGAGCACAACTGGCACCCCGCCCCTTCCGAAAAACATATAGTAATATAATATATAGAATTAGTGAAAAGGACCATTTGGCGCCCCTCTGAGAGTGGCGCCTGGGGCATGATAGACCCCCTTGTCCCCCTCTCGCTACGCCACTGAATGTTTGGCATCCATTTAATGGAGCACTTTATTATATACATATATATATATGTTCATTAAGCTCTTTTACATGCTTGTACAATTATCGGAGCACATAAAGCATTTCAAAATAATGATTTTCTGTTAGGACTGGAAGTCAAACCCAAATGTTCACAACATAAGCTTTACGTGCTAGCTTTTTTTGGATGCATTACCTGTTGAGCTATTCTGCATTAGAAATCTTATTTTCACTTACTTTTCTCACTATACATATTATTTTGTTTTCATTCTTGTGCTAAATTATTTTTATTTCATAACACTTCTTAATGTACATTGATGAATATAATGATATACTGTAAACTGATGATGAATACATTGTCAATAATAGAAGTGCCAAAAATTATCAGTTATCACAGTATATGATTAGTTATTATATTGTGCTTAAAATACCCTCTGTATTCAATATTATTGTGCTTGTGCGGAAGGTTATTAATATTTTCGAATTTGCTGATTGCCTTCAGCTGCTTCTCATTGATTTTCAGGAAATTATATTTAATTTGTTTCCTAGAAAAGTAATGCTTTAGTTTTCTTTTATTGCTACAGAGGGCCTTATAGGCTCTTGGTTTCAATTGAGTGTTTAGTTTGCTCTCTGAAAGATCTTAGATTAAAAAAAAACTGACAAAAAAGATACCTAACTTAGGAATTTTAAGAAATTCAGCTGTAGAAAATGTTTTTCAGATTTTTTCTAATTTAAATATAAGCACACATCAATTTAAATGAATATGAAAAAGTTATTATTCTCTGTTTTAAGCTACATTATCATATGTATTATTTTGTTGCTATTTATTAAGATTTTTTTTTCCTCTTGTTGTTGTAAATTTGTGTAATTTGATGTCTATTTCTTTACTGATCTAGGCTTCTAATGAAAACCTAAAAACCACATTATGTGATTATTATTATAATATCAGTTATAGAAGACGGTAAGTTTACAAGGTCCTAATTCTTCATTAATGTGAATTTAAGGTTCGAAAATTATATATTATTTGTATGGGCAGAGCATTGCTCATGTTTAGTTAAACGGCAATGTTTATACTATCTATAATTATTCTGAATCTACATTATAAGGAAGTGTATCAAAGGAATTCCAGAAGATTGAAAATTTTCTATGTTTTAACAATTTGTCATTATCATTGGGAAAAATTTACTTCTTTACGTACTTCATTTTCACTTATTCAACAAACAATTCTTAATTTTTTAAGTAAAGAGGTATTTTTCAAACTGATAATGATTCAGACACAATTTTAGAGGTTTTTAATTTTATAAATTTAGTAAATAAATCTCATAATAAACCGATGAATATAGTAAAATAATTAATTAGTTGTCAATATGTAGAATAATTGGGATTTAGGGCTATTTGATTTTTTTTTTAAAATTATTAATGTACAAGATAAAAAGGTCAGACTTCTAGGTGGAAAGGAGGTACTTTTTGGGGTAAAATTTCAGTATTATTTTTGCTTTAAAAAAAAAAAATGCAATTTCAAATCATTGAAAACAATATGCATTGTTTGTGAAAAACTTCTTTTGTAAATTTATTTATCTTTAATGATCTGATTTTATTTGTTAGTTTACTTAACTTTACCAAGTCTTGAAGTTAATGAATACAAGTAGACTTCAGAAAATTAACATTAATATAATATTTTATATAAAATAAGTGAATAGAAAAAAAAGGAAAGACTCCCATTAGTAAGTCTTTTATAATTTTTTTTTTTTATTACTAAACAGTGTAAACATCTAATTCTTCATAAGTGAGCTTTTCTTCACAAACTCTCTCTTTATACAAGAAGTCTAGATTTAAAAAAAAATTTTTTTTTTACTTCCTCACAACTGGCAATGGTGAAAATTAGGAGTCACTATTAACATGTTTTGCGAAAGTCGTTAAATGGTTTTTTCACAGAATCAAATAATTTGATATTGTCTGTGAAATTTGCTTTTTATGCTGAAATGATTTATTGATGTGCATTGACAATCAGTCTCTTTTTTTAATGTAAATTAACTTTAAACAACTTGATAATTCTTACAATAATCCTTAGCAAAATTCTTTTAATAAAAATTTTTAAAAGCATAGCATAGTATTAAATGTGGTAAATTAGCAAACTGTGTTTTTGAGGCACGTGTTTCTCTCATGTACATTTGTGTTGTGTTAAATGAATACAGTAACGGTAGTTTATATTTCATGAAATGACAATACTTTATAGCTATTGTCTAAAGGCATATAGCTTGTAGCGATATCATTTGGGCTATAACTTCACTGCAAATGTAGTGTTTATTTATACACACGTCTATAAATGTATATGCATGTTAGTTTGCGTGAAATAGAGAGAAAACTTGCTGTGGAAACACTCAAAGTACAATGCTTTATCCATGAAGTAAAGACAATAAATTAGAAATGCTAGCTTTCAGATTAGGTTTGGACTCCTTTATTTTTTCACTATACCGTAATTCTCTCTATTATTTATTTATTGAAAGATTTAAAGAGTTTTTATATGAATTCTTTGTATCCTTCAATGAGTTTTAATTCTGTACACGCCTTTTCAATAATGTTGTCTTATTTCCATAGACTAAAAGTATATACAGGGTGTTCCAAAATTCGACTGACAAATTCTGAGGGGTGATAGTAGGCATCAAGACGAGCAATAATCACATAGGACTGTATGATTCATAGGAAACACAAGGGAACACAAACCTGATGCTGGAGGGCGCTGTTTACTTAATCAGACCTTACCTCTTACCAACCCCTTTGGATGGCCGGAAATATCGCATTTTTCTGGAGGAGGTAAAAAACTAAAAAACAAAACAGAATCACAAAGGAATGTATGACCGGAAACAAACCTGATCAGCTAGAGGATAAAGAAAGAATTCCTATGTGATTATTGCTCGTCTTGATGCCTACTCTCACCCCTCTGAATTTGTCAATCGAATTTTGGAACACCCTGTATATGTATATATATATATATATATATATATATATATATATATATATATATATATACATATATATATATACATACATACTTGGGGCATCCCATGAATAATGTGGTATTTTAGAGGTATTTTTGAATAGAAAAAATGACTTTAATTTTAACCTGAAATATATTTACCTTTGTCATTTACTACTTCTTACCATTTTCAATTTTGAATTTCCTGGCGATAAAAATATTTAGGTTTCGAGCTAAAGAATGAATCTAGTTCTCCTCGGACATCAAAAACCGTTTGCCGTTAATATGGTTTTGGAGACTCCCGAAAGAAATGAGGCGGTGAAAGGCAAAGTGGTGTAAGTCAGTGGGTCAAGTGGTGTAGTAAAATGCGTTTTACTGCAAAAAGTACACAAAATTCCACTATAAATTGAACAAATTATAAGTCATAATAATTATTATAATGTTGCAAATAATAATTATTTTCAATTCCACTATAAATTGAACATGGAGATTGCATTTTTGCCCTCAAGTAAAAAAAACTGAAAATATGACTTACACCTTTTTTGCTTTTCACCGCCTCAAATGGAAGTCTGAAGGTGCCAGATCGGGAGAATACGGAGGTTGTGTCATACATTCCCTTTCAAACTGCCTCAGTTTTTTGTGCGTTTGAAAATATACCGTACAGTGTCATTCATTTTAACCAAATTCAAAATATCGCGTTATTTATGGGATGACCCAATATATATATTTATGAACACATACACATTTAAAGTTTTGGTTAAAGAGCTGAATATTTGAGTTCAGTTTTAACTAAAATCCTTGTACCCATTCATTAAAGTCCTCAAATCATTGCAAAACTGATCATTCTATCCTCTAACATACATAGCGTCTAAACTGGCCTGGAAATCAAACTACATCAGAGCTTTTTAAAAGTCTTTTTTTCTCCGGTGGTAATTTCACGTATGTACCTTGCGGTTTCGTGCTCATATCTCCCGTAGGATAAAGTAAATGGAGAACATGTATGATTTTTCTACAACACTTTATGGCTGATTTCCCCCTAAGATCTGTGAAAAAAGATTATTGAGAGACATTTACGAAAAGAAAGAATTGTTAATCTATTGTCGGCCTTTGAGACACTCCCAGATGCAGCAGGGTGGGCGTATGCTCACGATCAGTACTGAAAGAGAGGTTTTGGTTTGGGGCGCTACGGTCATTTTTTGCTACACGAGGGCTAATTAGACCACTGAAAGAGGAGATGTGGTTAACCCTTCAGTGGCCGCGCGTGGCACTAAGTGCAACGTCTCTTTCAACCTTGATTATTCCTTTTGTAATAAACTTTTTTTTTTTTTTTTTTTTTTTTTTTTTTTCAAATTGAAAGTAATAATTCTGCGTTGTATGACAAGATATACAATGTTTATAATATTGAGATGTATATTTATAATTAAAGGCCGAAGAATGCAGATACAATCGCCTTATTTCAAAACTGTCTTTTCATTGGATCTAAGGACAACTTGCGTATGGATTCCTATTATGTCCAAAAACCTAAAAAACGATGAGATTGTCCATCTTCGTGATATGCGGGATACCGTGTAAGCTGCACATTTGTTCGAGTACATCAACTCCTACTTTTGTCGTATTGTAATCCAGTATAATCGCTGGTTTACCACGGTTAAATCCCGACTAACAGTGTATGGAAAGGAATACAAGGGTCAGAAAATCAGACCTGCATTAGAATGGTGTAGCTATAAACAGAAACTTCTTAGAACATTCAAACCTTACATGTAAAAACAAACCATCCAAAATTACGAAAATGTTGCACTCTGTACACGGGCGCGCCCTTTGAAGGGTTAAATTTATAACTGATATGCGAAGGAAAGAGAGTTGGAAAAGGGAATTTAAAAGTATGCATCATGTATACAAAATTTCACAGTTACATAGTTGTCTTGAAAATGGTTAAATATTATAAAAAAACAAATGATGGTGTTTATAGTCCATTTATTGTTAACACCATCTTTAGAAAAAAAATATGATGGTGTATATATAATGGTTAAAGCAAGTACCCCTTGTTTTAACCATTGACTATATGTTGTTCGGATGCGGCAGGCATTTGATCTCTCGACTTTGCCCAATCACCGCGAGATTTGTTGATTTCTTGTTTGTAATGTGTGCCTTGTGTAAGTGAACCTACTCCTCCACAATTTTGACCGAGCACCCCCAGGGAGGACATCTGTCGGGATCGGTCCTCCTCCCACCCACATACCACATGGATGACTTTCCAGCCTACGGATTTAATGAGTCCATGCTCGGCGTAGACACAAAGACATTCAGTGGCGCTCGTCAGGATTCGGTCCGAGTACCCTCAGTGCCGAATTCAGGCGCGAAAACTTCTCTTCTTCTGGTCCCCATTGACTAATATATACCATCGCGGTTTCGCAGCACATGAATGTGCTAGGAAGCTCGTCCACGTCATATGAAGAACACAGTGGACATTCTTCTAATATTGTTCAAATATAGTTATGATAAAATGGTATATAAATTTTGGTTCTAAAAAATGACTTTCTCTATGTGAAATGCGTGAAAGGTGTTACATCAGTTGACCTTGCTGATCATCCATCCCAGTATTGAGCTTTGGGCGATTTTCTCTCTCTTTTTTTTCTTTCTAATAACAGATTTAATTTTACAGCGCGAGAGACCAACAAATTACCGTATTTTTTTACCATAAGACGCAGCAACTTTTTACATAAAAAATATCGACTTATAATGGGGGGGGGGGGGGGCGGGCGAAGGTATGATATCTTATGGTCCGAAGGTAACAGTAAAATAAAATGAATATTTAATTTTATATATATATATATATTATTTATTATATATAATTTTTTATCTTTATTATATAAGAAATTGAAAATATATATCATCATCATATTTGGCACGACAGCCCAGGGTGGGCCAGAGCCTTCCGTTGAAGATTTCTCCAGGACAACCTATTTCTAGAACTTGGTCTCCCAGTTCCTCACTCCAATCACTCTAAAATCTGATTCAACAGAGCCATCTCTTAGTTTTGGCCTTCCTCTTTTTCGACTAGTAAATGGCCTTGCAACATAAATATTCTTTAGTGGAATTTTTTTCATCCATCCTAGCAATATAAGAATCCCCAGTTCATTCTTTTAATTTTAAAACTTTTAATAATATTTTGGCTCTTTTAAAAAAATCTATAGATTTTTGAATAAAACGTCTTTATATACCTAACAAAATAAAAATATTCTTTTCTAAAAATCCTCCCATAAATTTGAAGTGCGTCTTATGATTCGAAAAATAAGGTAAGTCCCCGTAAAAAAAAAATTTAACTGTGGAAAGATTTTAAAACTGCGAACTCTTCATTGACACCTCTACTTTCACATGCAGAGGACAGAATTCAAAAATATGTTTATTTGCTAATCTGTGATTAGAAGAATAACCGAGAGAAAATTTCCCCGAGAGTTAGGGCCTGTTCACATAGGAGTCCAAGGCGTAAGCGTAAAAAGAAAGATGACGCTGAGACGGAATAAACCAATCATTGGCGTTACAAATTTCGTTGCTAATCGTTTGGAGGTTTGTCATTGGTTAAATATATTTCAATACTTTTACGCTTCCGCTGAACAATTTCGTTGCTAATCGTTTGGAGGTTTGTCATTGGTTAAATATATTTCAATACTGTAACGCTTACTCTAACGGACTGCAATGTGAACAGAGCCTATAGCAATGGTGCGCAAACTGTGGGGCGCGAAGAGTTTTAAGTAAATTTGTATCATTGAATTATAACATTAAAAATAGGTTTTCTATAATTTTCTATAATTATATATTTTTAATATCTTTATTTGTGTTTTTATATGTTAAAAAATATATGATATTGTTACATTAGGTGTCAAGCAGTTTTAGATTGCTTCCGTTCGCTTTTATCTGTAGGTGTGAGACTGAGTTTACTAAATTAGTAGCTATAAAAACCAAACAAGACTGAACCCAGAAGATGATATGAGAATATCGCTGTCAAATATATCTGTGTTTGGTGTGTAAAGGGTGTCAAGTCCAAAATCGTAGTTTTGAGAAAAACGGGATTGAAAACTAACATGTTTGTATTTTGTTTCACATATCCCAAATTTTCACTGATGAATAGAAATATTTAGGAGTGGAATTGGACTTAGCTTTCTGTACCTTGCAGTAGCCCTTGATTTTTCAAACATGCCTGGTTTGATAACTGATTTCAGCCCATTTTGGACTTAACATCCCAAATTTCCACTGATGAATAAAAATATTTAGGAGTGGACTTAGCTTTCTGTACCCTAAAGTAACCAAGCCTTGATTTTTCAAACATGCCTGGTTTAATAACTCATTTCAGCCCATTTTGGACTTAACATCGCAAATTTTCATTGATAAATAAAAATATTTAGGAGTGGAATTTGACTTAGCTTTCTCTACCTTGCAGTAGCCCTTGATTTTTTAAACATACCTGGTTTGATAACTCATTTCAGCCCATTTTGGATTTAACATCCCAAATTTTCACTCATGAATAAAAATATTTAGGAGTGGAATTCGACTTAGCTTTCTGTACCCTGCAGTAGCCCTTGATTTTTCAAACATGCCTGGTTTGATAACTCATTTTAGCCTATTTTGGACTTAAACACCCTTTACACAACAAACATAGATATTTCACCAAATATTGAAGAAATATTATCCGAGGTCCAGGCTCACCCTCCTCATTAATTTTTTATTTATTTATTTATTTATTTATTATAAAGTAACTTTATAATTTTCAGTGTTTTAATATGAGGCTAATAATTTTAAAATCGTGCTCTTTGTTTTAAAAAAATTTTAATTTCCCTTAATTTATGCCGAAATGAAATACAAATACGCATTAATTTTTAAATATGAAACTTGAGTTGCGTGAGATTTGTCAAAAACTAGCGCAGAAGGTAAGCAAGACCATTTTTTAAAAAATTCTTATTGTACCAAGTAAATATAAACCCAAAATGTACGGTTCGTTGATTTTTTAAATAGTATGTCAAAATTTGCTTATTTCTTTTTCTATTTTTTGTTAACGTCTTCCAAGTTGAAAAAAAATTTAAAAAACGACGCAAAAAGTTTCACTGGGGTCGAGTGGTTTTTTATAATACAGTAAAACCTCGTTTATCCGGACTAACTAGGACCATAGGCAATCCGGACAATCGAAAATCCGAATAAACCGTGTAATATGGATAATAAGCAAAACAAAATCCTTCAGTAAGCAGACTTACCGTTTATTACGATAAAAAAAACTATGCTTTGTAACAAAATTACATAGTATTATTTACAAGACATAAAAAATATGAAAATTACTTTTCACATCATTTCTTAACAAAGAATTGGTAAGTCTAGTAAAGCTTTCTTAAACTCAACAAAAAGCATTTTATTACCATAATTTATTGTACAATTTATGCAGGAACTGTACATTGAATCAAACTAAAAAGCGAATATTTGGCGTACTTGTAGTTACGTTTTGTTGTTGTTGTTAATGCCCCCTGGTTGGAGATTCCATTCACCAGGTCCTAATAGGCTATTGGGCTCCTGTTTTGAATTTGCACCACAAGGGTCGGAGTTCGACTTGACTAAATGACCCGTCCCGTAATTTTGAACCGAGTCAAGTGACGAGACCGGAACACATGATCCCGCACCTCCAGAGGTAAATTTGAGAACTTGGAGGACATTGCAGCCACGACCTATTTTACGTGCCCCGACCATCATTAGTGAACACGGCAGGGGATTTGCAGCGACGAGCATCGAACCAGGGACGTGCAGATCACTGGTCTGTTGCTCTTGCCACCGCGTCCATAGTTACGTTCTTGCTATCGTAGTTAAAAATTATTATCTAATGTGAACATTAAATTAAAAAAAAATCTGCAAATCTGATCCGGATTATCCGGAGATCCCGATTAACGAGGGCCGGATAAACGAGATTTTACTGTATAAAGAAAATGGGTCACGATTGAAAAATGTTTGCTCACCCTGGCGTAAGGCAGGGATGTATAAAATAAGCGACTCGTTTCTAAACGAACTGTACAGGGAAGTACATCTATATACGATCGTTTTCGGATCCATCGTTTTTCCGTATGTACCGTTCATTTTATCCAGTCCCAATGATCATATTGCTTTGTTATGTTTCCGCATCTATCGTTTTCCCGCATTTATCGTTCATTTCAATCGGTTCCTTGAAAAACGATAGATCGAGATTCCACTGTATTTAAGTTGCTAAGCCGACATTTTGGGCAGTCCGTGACTACTGCATTAATTTACTTCATTTTGGTCTGAAACGAAAGATTGTAATCTGTAGATTTGTCAAATTTGGTTTTTGTAACTGCAATTTTTATTAATGAGCTATAATTTGCAATTAAAATTTGATTTCTGCGCATGCTCAGTGGCATGTTTCAATCTGGCTTTAGAAACTCACTGTTTCTGCGCATGCTCAGTGGCATGTTTCAATCTGGCTTTAGAAACTCACTGTTTCTGCGCATGCTCAGTGACATGTTTCAATGCCGAGGAGTCTCTCTAGATCTCTCTCTGCCATTTTTATTTTTATGATAATTATGTTTGTGAAATATAAGATTAAACCTAATGGAAATTGTTTATTTCGCGCTGTTTAATTAGCGATAATTTACAATTAAAAATTTGCTTTCAGCGCATGCTCAGTGACAATTTTAAATCTGGCTTTAGATACTCACTAAGCACGAGGCCGCTTAAACATTAATTTGTTTTTGCGCATTATTATGATTTTCAACATTTGGCAATGATGTGTTGAGTATAATTTGTGTATTAGTACATTTATTTACTATCTAGCCGTCATGTTTTGACGGGTACCAACTAGTTTTTATCTTAACAGCAGAAAATTTTAATTAAAAGCTTTTAGTATTTGAAACTTGCATAGGATTTGATGTTATAGTTGAACATATGTGAGTGTTTACTTGATGTTTATGTTGAAGTTTTTAAATTTTATAATGTGAAAAAAAATGTATGTTTATTTCTCTTCGTAAAAATATGTATATGAAACAAATGCATTCTTCTGAAGCAACTACGGAAGTACTTTGAATGTACGCCTGTATTTTATTGTACTGCAGTACATACGATTTCTGTGTATATTAAACTTTATTAAGCAATAAATTATATCTATGTGTTTTTGCATTTGAATATCCTGCGCTACCAAACCTCAGCAATCAATATATATATATATATATATATATATATATATATATATATATATATATATATATATATATATATATATATATATATATATATACACTGCTGGCCACCCAAATTGCAACACCAAGAAAGACAAGAGATATCACAACAAAATTTATTTTGTAGATAACATGTTGACCAAGTATCAAATGATTAAATTTATAGACTTCTGTGAAGTGTGGTTCCTGCCAAAATCTGTAGCCAGAGTAGCCGCCATTGTTGGAGATCACCGCTGCCACACGCCTCGGCATTGATTCAAAGATACTTTGGATGAGTTCTTGGGGTACAGCAGACCAAGCAGCTTCCACACGTTGCCAAAGTTGATCTGCTGTGGCAGCTGGGGATGGAATCTGGGTCAATCGTAGAGCAACCATGGACCGCATGCTTTCTATCGGCGAAAGATCCGGAGAGCGAGGCGGCCAGGGAAGCAATTCAATCTAGCGATTGACGAAGAACCGTTGGACAATGCGTGCCACGTGTGGTCGCGCATTATCCTATTGAAATATGGCTGTGGGCAAGCCCTGAAGGTAAGGAAGGACAACTGGTTCCAACACCTCGGAGATGTAGCGCTGGCTGTTTAAAGTACCGGCAATGCGTACTAGAGGTGTGCGAGAGTGATATCCAATACCGCCCCATACCATAATACCCGGTGCAGGACCAGTGTGGCGGTGCATAACGCAGCTGTTCAGCATCCTCTCTTCACGGTGTCTCCAGACTCGAATGCGACCATCGTGGTGTTGCAGACAGAAGCGTGACTCGTCAGTAAAGACAATTTCATTCCATTCTGCCGTCCACATCCTTCTGTCATCGCACCATTGGCGGCGGAGACGTCTGTGGTTCTGTTTCAAGGGTAGACAAAGCAATGGACGTCTTGCGGACAGACCACTCTGCTGTAAACGGCGTCGAATGGTACGCGCAGACACTGGATGATGCGTTACAGACTGCATGTGCTGTGCTATGGTTCGTGATGTGAATGAGCGATCCGTCACTGCCATGCGCACAATTTGCCTGTCATCACGTGAAGTTGTGCGCTGAGGTGGATACGACCGAACACGCCGGTCCGTCGTACCCTCCTGCATCCAACGATCACATATCCGCATTACAGTTGTTTGGTTTCGTCCAACACGACTACCGATTTCCCTGAAAGATAATCCACAATCTCGGTAGGACACTATCCTTCCTCTGTCGAACTCGGATACTTGATCAAAAGATGATCGCTGTTTTCGACGAGGCATAATTGATCGTTTTTTTTTAAAAACCACAAGAAAAACACAATTGCCGAACTTGAAATCGTCGAAATCTCCAAGCCTTAAATAGCGCTTTGAAGTGGCGCGCGTGATGTGCGTCTGCGCTGAAATTCTAATCATTTGCATATCTCACCTCCGCTAACGCATGTTGTAAATTTCATGTTATTTGCATGTTTCCTTCAGGGTGTTGCATTTACAGTGGCCAGCAGTGTATATATATATATATATATATATATATATATATATATATATATATATTATATTATATATATATATAAAGTTCAGTGACTGACTGACTGACTGACTGACAGATAACGCACAGACCAAACCCCTGGATCTAAAGGACTGAAATTTTGCATGGCGATTTTTCTTAAAGTGTAGGGGTGCACTTAGAAAGATTTTTGAAAAATTCTTCTTAGATTTTTTTAAATTTAATTTTTAAGCTGTTTTTGTAACTTTTTCTAAAGTTTGCATTTAAAATGATAATCTGAGGGTTATAAAATTTATATCACGAGAAAGACCATAAAAATTCCTTTAAAATGAAATCTTTTTCAAATCTTTGCCTCTATTTTATAATTTTTGGTGAATTTTTAAAATTTATCTTTAGAATTTAATTTATTAAATGCTGATCGCGTGGTTTCTTTTCTTTTTGTGATACTTTAAATTAATTTTGCGTCTCCTGCATAACAACGAAATAAATTGACAATAATTACAAGATAAAAAGAACTTTTTATATATCATGTCTTTAAATTTTCTGTTGAATTCTTTAAAGTTGACAATTCTATGAATTAATAAGTAATTATTAAAATTTTTTTGATGAATTTTCCCATCAACTTGAAAGAAAATGAAGTTAATTGGAAGTTAACTTGCGTTTAACTTTTCGTTCCCGGTCGATAGATGGCTGCACCAGTCTACAAAACAAAATTAACTTAAAATGATTTCAATTAAGCTTAAAGAGGACTAAAAGTATTAAAATAATGCATTGTCATCGTGTTCTGAGCTATTCTAAGAGTTTTAAGTGTCTAACTAGTCGGGAAGTTAGTTAAAAATCGATTGCTAGATTTGTACTGGACAAACACACACACAAACAAGAAGGCGAGTTAATTAAAACATGGTAAAAAAATATTAAAATACGGTAAAAGATAAAATTTAACCACTAGACTCATTGAGATGGAAGTTTTTTAAGAATTTAATTCAAAATGGTTTGTTTTATGGATATTTAACATATAAATTAATTGCATACATTGACCGTTGTATTTAATTTGAATATTTTCTTCTGCATTATTTTGTCTATTAAAATAACCGTTACGATTTTTCTTTTATAAATACATATATACAGTGGAATCTCGATCGATCGTTTTCAGATCCATCGTTTTTCCGTATGTGTCGTTCATTTTATCCAGTCCCAACGATCATATTGCTTTGTTATGTTTCCAAATCTATCATTTTCCCGCATTTATCGTTCATTTCAATCGGTCCCTTGAAAAACGATAGATCGAGATTCCACTGAATATATATATATTTGCATTAATTGCATACATTGACCGTTGTATTTAATTTGAATGTACTCCGTAGCAAAGCACGGGTTTTCAGCTAGTATATATATACAACAGGGGTGGCCAACCTTTTTGGGAAGAGTGCCATTATCTGCCATTATAGCTTTAATAATTATTTTTCTTTTACCTTTCTTTCTTGTCATATTATTCGAGTTTAGCATTTATTGCGTATTGGTAATACCAAAAAACAACCAACGAATTTCATAGTTTTTTTTTCCTTCTTCCAACTAAACAAAATAAGGGTGAAATGAGAAAAATTATTGAAATAAAAAAATTCAGAGACCAATAAGAATTCTCTGAGAAAAATTATTGAAATAAAAAATTCAGAGACGAATTTATAAGAATTCTCTGAGAAAAATTAGTGAAATAAAAAAAATCCAGAGACTAATTTATAAGAATTCTCTGAGAAAAATTATTGAAATAAAAAAATTCAGACACCAATTTATAAGAATTCTCTGAGAAAAATTTATTAAAATAAAAAAAATCAGAGACCAATTTATAAGAATTCTCGTATAAGTTCTTATTCTTGTTATTTGAAAAACAGATCATTGAACCAAGAGCCACGAAAAAATGAAAAGAGATGCATGGGGCACGCGAGCAGCAGTTTGGCAGCCCTTTTTTAACGTAGGATTACGTTCCTCCATAACGGTCCTCCGGAAAGCAAAATTTCAGACGCTAAGACCGTCCGTCCGTACCTCGCGAGTTTTAATTTTGGCAGCGCGCCAAACCCAGTCTGTATCTCTTGGACAAGCAGTAAACAGTTAAACAGAAAAGTACCAAAATGCGTCGAAATTTTGACATACATAATGTATTTATGTAGTGATAATATAGGTCTCTACTAAATTTTGGGGGGAAGGGCTCTTAGCTGTTTCGCGTAATATGACATAAAATTTTACCGCGTTCTAGCGGCTACACGGTTTGGCCAAAATAAGTGATTAAGGTGTGCAATTTGTAGGGAATTTAATGTACTTTATAAGCAAAACATGTAAGCGAAAAACTAACGAGAAAACTGGGTTTTCCACGTAGTAGGAAATTTTGGCCTTTTTTTCAGCACGCTCTAGCGGCCAAACCGTTCAACCAAAAAATACATTTGAGGGATGCTTTCTGTGGGAAATTTAACGTATTTTATTTTTGTATAGAGTGGTCTACCTCGAAAAGTGCATAGTTTTAAGACTTTTTAGCAAAGAACTGAAAAAAGGTCGAAAATTTTGAGATTTTTTACGATTTTTGTTGTGAAGCCATATCCGTGAGAAGTAGCAAAGTTGAAATTAGAATTCAGCACCCCAAAAAGCATATAGAACGAGTGAGAAAAAAACTTCTATATTTTTTTTCCTGGCCAAAGCACCGTTTGGCTGGATTAAAGATGAAAACAACAACAACAGAGGCGCTGTGCGGCATCACAACAGATGAATTTTTATAAATGTTTTGAACAATGGAAGAAAAGACTGGGCAATTGCATTAGCTCTAATGGAGAGTACTTTGAACGGAATTAAAGAATTTTTATAAAAAAAATTGCATAAACAAATTGTAATAAAGAAATTCCAGTTACTTTTGGGTACCCCCTCGTATATATATATAGGGTGTCTGGGCTAAAGGTATTCAAAAGTCATGACTTATTTTTACGGTGCTACCCATTAGAATTTAAAAAAAAAATTAAATAGAAAGAACTTCTCACCAAGAACAATCTTAGACTTCGATCATAGTATCATAGATTTCGATGTGCGCACCTTTTGTAGCACAACAAACGTCTAAATGGTAATCCAGTTCTCTCCAAGTGTTTCGTAGCATGTCAGGAGTTATTACACGAATTGCTTGAATGATACGTTTCTTTAACTCATCCACAGTTTCAATTTTTTGTTTATACACAACGGATTTAATAAATCGCCAAGCAAAATAGTCTAATAACGCCTCATATGCTACGAAACACTTTGAGAGAACTGGTTTACCATTGAGACGTTAGTCCTGCTACAAAAGGTGCACACATAGAAATCTATGATACTATGATAGACATCTATGATTGATATTAAAACTTGGTGAGATGTTCTTTCTATTTAAATAAATTTTTTTAAAGTTCTAATGGGTAGTTTCGTAAAAATAAATCATGACTTTTTGATACCTTTTGCCCGGACACCCTGTATATATATATATATATATATATATATATATATATATATATATATATATATATATATATATATATATATATATATGTATATATATATACATACGAGCCCGCTTAATGGAATAGCCAATTTGCCACGAAAAATTATTCTAATAAGCGGGATATTCCATTATCCGGGATCACATTGACACGCCCACAATGTTTAAAGTTACAGGTAAACCTAGAAAGCATTAAAAATTACCTAAACCATAGGCATATTTAAACTATTATAATTAACAAACAATTATTAATTAAAAGTAAAAACTATTTAAACACATTAAAATTTAGAAAATTGATGAAAAATGGGCTAATTTTATTGTAGAATATGCAAAATTCCCTTAATTTTTTGAAAATAATTACAATGTTACTTACTTATTTGTTGCTAAAGAAGTCGATATTTTAGACTGTTTACTGTTCTGTGAATGCAGCAAAGCTGTTATTTGATTTTCTAGTTTATAAAATAAATGAAAGTCTGCATTTGGCTTAGTTTCCAAGAAACGTCTTATAATATCACAAGCGTTATTAACTTCAACATGTGACGGAACCTTTTTAATGGTACATTCTTCATCAAATTCATTTTTATCGACTTTTTTGATTAAATTGAGGGTCTGAAGTTTCACCACATTCTACCAAGTCATTATTGAAGTTTACAAAATTGGAAAAAATTTCTTCTGTCATTCCTTCTGGTGGTAAATGATTTGCGCTTGTAATAGATTCATCATTTAATTCATCATTTGTTACGTCTGTTGAAAATTTACATTTTACGAAACAACTTTTAACTGCGTCAGAGGAAATATTATTCCATGATTTGTTCATCATATGAACAGCTGTAAGAATTGAAATGTTTGTAATAATTTTACTAGTTGAGCTATTGATAGAAAATCCACTAGTATCAGCTATGCAAGCTATGATCTTTTTAACGATTTCTTTTCTATATTTCCTCTTAAAAAGTGATATAATTCCCTGGTCCATTGGCTGTAAAATGGCTGTAGTATTCGGAGGCAAAAAATGAAGTGCTACATTTTCTAGTCTTACGTCGACTTTGTGGGCTTGACAATTATCGATAAAAAGGATAGCTTTTCTTTTCATCTTATTCATCTCATTGTCAAATGACACTAACCAGTTTTGAAAGAAATTAGCAGTCATCCAAGCTTTTGAATTCGCTTCGTATTTAACTGGAAGGGATTTTACACCTCTAAAACGTCGTGGACTTTTGGATTTCCCGATGATAAAAAGAGGCATTTTATGACTGCCGTTAGCACTACTACAGCATAAAACTGTCAGTCTGCTACATTTTTCCAAGAACTGGCAGCGGCTTCATCAGCATCACTTGCTTCACCGTGAATTTTTTTTAAAGAAATTTAGTTTCTTGCTTTCCATCTGCACAACAAACCATTTGTAACTTTAAAATCAGTTATATTTAACTGTTGTTCTAAATCTTCAGCTTTCTCATTCAATAATAATCCACTAATAGAAACATTACAAGCTCGTTTTTCAGCAAACCACTGAAGAAGAGCATCTTCAACTTCAGATTCTTTTCCTGTACGTTTTCGTGTGTGATTAAGATTTTTATTGCATTTCCAGTCAAGACTTTTTCTTTATTTTTTAACAATTTCGAAACTTGAGCTTGGGATATCTCAAACTTTTTTGAGAGTTCTAATTGCGTACACTTATTTACTTTTGCAAACTCTATGACTTTTACTTTTTCTTTTAAAGTAAGATCTTTTCGTCTCAAAGACATTGTAAAGCACAAGAAAGGTTACTGATTTCCCGAAAGCGAACTGTCGAACTAATCGCCGTAGAAAATGTACAGTTAAATGTTCTTGGTTAGAGACCCCCAAGTTAAATGTTGCGCTTCTCCGAAGAGATTCTTTACAGTTGGTAATCCACGTCCCCTTCAAGATAAGGACCTGTTGAAGTTTCACATTTCCTTCACACACACACCCACTCACCACCATTCACTTTGGGGGTGAAGCTTATTGTAAATTCTCTGAATAGGGAAACACAGGCTCAGCGGCCGAGCAATACGGGGAGGGAGGGGGGGGGGGCTAGCAAAAACAGCAACAACGATGAATTGCCCTTCAAAATTGAAGAAATCCCCATTTCTTGCAATTGGACACTTTCTGTGAGGTGACAAAATTGCTTTGAAAGACATTCAGTTACTGCACATTCATTATTGCACTTTACAGAAAAAAATTCTGAAAAGAAGTGTGGGAAATAGAAAAAGATCGATATCATCATGGCTAAAAATTATTCCTTTAAGCGGGATAACTTCAAAACAATATATTCCATTAACCGGGAAATTTAACACAGAAACAAATTACTACGGTTTGGTACATTGAAAATTTATTACATTAAACGGGATATTCTTTTAACCGATATTCCATTAAGCGGGTTTGACTGTATATATATATATATATATATATATATATATATATATATATATATATATATATATATATATATATATATATATATATATATTCATTCATATGTCCGTGTACAGATAATGCCTCTTAATTATGTGTCGTGTGTGACTTTCGACCCGTAAATTATCTTTAGGCATTAGAATATCTTATAAATTAGATTTTGTCCCATAACCTCAGCATATTGTTTTATATTGTTGCGTCGCTCCTATGAAAGAGGGACAAAAGCCATGCATTTCATCCTCTTTGAATATCTCGGTCCCCCACTGCTTAATAGACAACACAACTGCGAAGCGGTGTGAATAAAAACAGCTAGCTCCGAACGGGAAGTTTAATAGGAAGGCAGGTTACTGGCTTTGGGGGTTGAAATCGAATATCCAAATATTGTTCTAAGTGATCTACACCAGCGTGATTTACAATAATATTGGAGGGGAGGGGGGCTCTTTAGATGGTAATTTTTTATTTATTTATTTATTTCCTTTAAGCACATTTTGTAGTTAATTTTTTCGTCTAATGTGTCTCTATGAAAATCATTATACGTATAAAAAATACTTGAACAGGCTGAATTTTTTTTTTTTTAACAAATTACAAAACAAAATTCATGCTCGTTTGGTTTCGGATATATCCGCTGAACCAATAGGACTGTAACCTAATTTTTTCCCCCTTTTGTGCACAGGATAGGTTTTAAAATAACATGTCTTCGGAATTTGAAAAAAAATTACTCCTAAAATAATTTAACCGTTTTAAAGGGAGAAAAATTGTCGAGTTATTTTTGCCTTTGCTGAAACATTTTCAGGATTTTTGTCCTCAATCAAAATTCTTGTGACTGCTTATTAAATTGAACCAACTGACTTTGTTAAAAAATTGATTAGAGATACCTCTTAAGGTATAGCAGATATATCCTTTATATATTTTCGATGGTTACATCCTTAATATTTCTATATTTTGGCTATCTCCTTTATCCTTTTATTTGGATATATCCTTTATCCTTATATATTTTGGATATATACTTTATCCTTACATATTTTGGAATATCCTTTATACTTCTATTTGGGTATATCGTTTATCCTTATAAATTTTGGATTTATCGAAAAGGATACATTGTTTATCATTTTATTTGGATATATCCTTTATCCTTATATATTTTGGAATATCCTTTATACTTCTATTTAGGTATATCGTTTATCCTTATAAATTTTGGATTTATCCAAAGGGATATATTGTTTATCCTTATATATTTTGGAATATCCTTTATTCTTCGATTTGGGTATATCGTTTATCCTTATAAATTTTGGATTTATCGAAAAGGATATATTGTTTATCCTTTTATTTGAATATATCCTTTATCCTTATATATTTTGGAATATCCTTTATACTTCTATTTAGGTATATCGTTTATCCTTATAAATTTTGGATTTATCCAAAAGGATATATTGTTTATCCTTTTATTTGGATATACCCTTTGTTGCAATTTGAAATTGTATATACAGTGGAACCTCCCTTAAGGGACACTCCCGAATAGCGAACACCTCTAATTAACGGACATTTTTACGAGCCCCAGTCCTTTTATATAGGACAATCCATGTTATTCCCTCTGAATAGCGGACACTCCGAATAGCGGACAGGTATTTTGAAAAACTTTCAATTATTTTGGCAAACATTTCAGAATTAGAAACTTTTAACGCCTCAAATGGATGGATGGAAAAATCCCGGACATAAAATATTTTTTAAACAGATTTGTGTTGAAGAAAAATCTGTAAATTCAAATGAAGTAACAGATTGGATTGGAAAGCTTAAATATTTGTGCAAAGGATATGGTGATAGAGACATTTTCGATGCCGATGAGTCTGGCCTCTTTTGCCGTGTCCTTCCAGACAAGACCTTATGTTTTAAAGGTGGAAAATGTAGAGGCGGGAAATCTCAAAAGAGCGGCTCACTCTTTTGCTGCGTTGCAACATGCTGGGAGACTTCGAAACTCCAATTGTTATTGGAAAAGCTAAGAAGCCTAGATGTTTCAAGAACATCGATGTGCGAAAATTTGTGTTTCATGGAAGTCAAATAAGAAAGCGTGGATAACCACTGAGATAATGAGCGATTGTTTGGTGGAGTTAGACAACAAAATGAAAAAACAAAAGAAAAAAAATCATTCTGTTCATGGACAATGCTACAGCCAATTTCAGGGAATTATCCGCAGCTTTAAAGTACGATACAGAAATCTGCTTCTGACACAGATTATCTCCTGCAAATCCAGCGAAGAGTTGGCAAAATCGGTATCTGTTTTGGATGCAATTTCCTGGACTACGTCAGCCCTTAAAAAGGTGGAACCTGGGTGCGTTCTAAAATGTTTTAAGAAGACGGGATTTTTGAGTACAAGCGAAGTGGCAACTGACAGCACTACCGAAAAAAGCAAAAATGAACTTGCGGATCTAGTAGCCAATTTGGATTCAAATGTCAGCGTTGAAGAGGAATTCAAGATAGACGACGATTTATCCATTGAGGAAGAAAACCTGCGTGTTTCGAATTTCATTCATCGGGCCACCACAGAAGCACTAACCCTTTCTGAGGATGATGATGAGGAATCGCCAATGGAAGACTGCAAAATCAAAGATTATTCGGAAGCACTGAAATACAGTGAACAATTCAAACATTTCTTTCTGAACAACGAAGATTCGGAGGGACTAGCAAAGCGAAATCCTATGAAGATTCATCTTGAAAAACAGGTTTGTTGTGTAAAAAAGAGAAATCAAACTTTGTTAAGAGATTTTTTCAGCAGTAATTAAAATAATTTAGCTACTATACATTGTATTTTGGGATTATTTAATGAAAGATAAAAGGATTAGCACACAATTAAAAGGAAAAGTAGTAAATAGTTATTCTTTTCTTGCCTAATTAATTTTTCCTTTTTAATTAAAATTGCAGCCGTAATTTTCAATCAAATGTCAAACAAAAGAGCAAAAACTTTTTTTTTTAAATGTTGTCCTCCCCAATAGCGGACACCTCCTAATAACGGACAAAACTTTTGGTCCCGTGACTGTCCGCTTTTCGGAGGTACCACTGTATTTGTTTTTGGCGTACTAGTAGCGCCACCTGGTTGCTTGGCGGTTTGCGCGAAGCATGTATATAGTCAGTTGGTGTTGGACTCTTGAAACGTGAATAAAGCCTGACGCTTGAAATCTTGGTTAATATTTCTTGGATATATATTTCTTCATGGTGATTTTCTACACCCTTCATCCTAATATATTTCGGATACATCCTTCATCCTTTAGTTTCAGTGTATTCGTTATCCTTATAAAATTTGGATGTTTCCAAGTGGATACATACAAAATTATCCTTTATCCCTTTATTAGGAAATATTCGTTTTAAGATGGCAGATCACATGCAACATTTCTAAAACCACGAGGTAACTAGATCGAGAGTTACTGATGGAAATATACCAGAGTAAGCACGGACAGTACAGCGGGAAAGAAAAATTGTTGTTAACGACTTTTCATTCAAATGATGCATTTAAAAGATTTTGATTAGACAATTTAAAATTTTCTGAACCGAAAATATTTGTAAGATCTAAGGTACGCAAAAAGGGGTAAGTGGATATCTGGTCTTCACTTACTGCCTGTTTTTCTCTGCAATGACGTTGGGGTAAGTGAAAAATTTCACTATTGCAAGATCAATAAACATGTGACACTTGAACCAACCCTGTATTCTATGCTACGCCCTGACGCGCATGTGAAAGAGCGTGTATTTTACTGTACACCTGGCAGATGTCAGTACTACAAGTTAAGGCTGCTGTGTACTAACCTTATTGGATTACTCACCTCAGTGTTAACCTATGGAGAAAATGTGTCCAAGGATTTCCAACTTGGATTGAAAGATTTTTTTAAAAATATTTTACTCCGTAATAGGGAAAGAAATTTTACACCTTGGGGCATATTTCGTTAAAAAAAATGCAAATAATATTTTAAAATTTAATTTTCGGGGAAAAAAAATCTGGTATAGTGTGTTTTAAACGCTCCTAAATTCCTTTGGTGGATGAAATTTCTAAAATGAATCCGTTTGCAAGGTGCAAAAATGTTCAGGCTATCTGAAAATAACATTTTTATTGGATTATCTACATTCGTGTAGCTGTCAATAATAGACACATTTTTTTCCATAGGTTAACACTGAGGTGAGCGGATCCAATAGGATTAGTTCACAGCAGCCTTAAAGACCTTAGATGTTTTCTGAAGACTGCGTATCTTGGATATATAGTTTATCCTTATATATTTTGGATATATCCTCTATCCTTATATATTTTGGATATATCCTTTATCCTTATATATTTTGGATATATCCTTATATATATTTTGGATATATCCTTTATACTTATATATTTTGAATATATCCTTTATCCTTATATATTTTGGATATATCCTTTATCCTTATACATTTTGGATATATCCTTTATCCTTATACATTTTGGATAAATCCTTTATCCTTATATATTTTGTCTCGACTTACCTCATGTATTTTGGCCACTTTCTATCAACATAGTCCTTTTGTTATGTATAATTTTTGTGCGTGGGTGTGTGTTTCGTTCTTACTTACCTTTAGCCATGTTTAGCATTTTATGCTAAAAGTATTTACCGTGAGTGCATATTTTCATAACTTAACACTTCGTTTAATAATATTCATCGAGAGCATACATACTCAACACCCTCTGCGACCTTTGCGGCAAATTACTTTTTCCACGGATATTATTTTTAATGCTCAAGCAATAAAAATTTTCCCTTAGAACTATTAATTTGAAAAATTACTAGTTTTCGGGTTGTTTCTATCTTTCTTTTTTTTTAATTGAAGAAAAGAAATTCGAGGCTCACAACGTTGAGTTGTTTTCTTAATCGTCTTTGTCTTATCGAAGAGGGCGTACTTGAAAATTCGAAATCCCTTACCAGGATATCCTTGACACGTTTGTTTCTTAACTAACACATAACCCCGGCTGGGTTTGAGAATGTAATGATCTTTCATTCCTTCCGTTCGGACTCGGAAAAAGAGCTAGCTGTTCGGGAACGATTCCACGCGCCGTCTCCGTCCTTGAACCGCTCTCGCGTGTTTTTGAACTCCCGCGCTTCCATCCATTCTTCGCTTGAGAATAATTTACATTTCTTTATCGGGGCCTGGAGGAAGCAAATGAGTTTCTAGGAGTTTTCCGGAAACGCGGGCCTGAGGAATTCTGCACTTTTTGGACGGAATGAATGGTTGGGGAGGGAGGAGGAACATTCCTCTGCTAGAGCCCCGAGATTGAAAAGTTTTGCATGACTAATCCACCATCACGCCTTCGAAAATAGGTGACTTCAGATGTTGTTGTTTTTGTGAGCGCGATCTACTGGTTAACTCAGGTAGTTGTTGCCCATGGCCTCGTGGGTTTAAGGCGCCTGGGAACAAATATTTAAATATACACAACAACACGCTGAGGAAGTAACTTGACTCAAAACACATTTCAATTTTGGCCAAGGTTTGAATAGTATGTTTTTTATATACATAACGAACGCTTCTTCAATTCCGCAAAAAATTAAAAAGGATGGGGGATTGTTTAGTTGAAGGAGAGTTGATTACGTGTGAGTCTAGCACAAGTTTCCTTGTAAGTCTTATTTTTTATACAGTCTCCTCCATGAACTTTCATGTCATGCAGTGCAGTGATACGGTGTAATTAAGAACTATTATAATATATGAAGTGTGATATAAATTATAATTTATTTAATCATTAAATATTTATTATAATACATCGATTGGCTCGTAATTTATAATATTGTTTAGTTAATATAATTAATAATTTGTTTGAGTAATTATTAATACGTTAAAATTGGAAATATGTGAGGAATTAACTTGGTTTACCCTCGCGTGAACACATTTGAATTCTGGCCAAGGTTTGAATAGTATGTTTTTTATGTACGTAACCAACGCTTCTTCAATTCCACAATAAATTTAAAAGGATAGTGGATTGTGGAGTTGAAGGAGAATTGATTACGTGTGAGTCTAGCACAAGTTTCCTTGTAAGTCTTATTTTTTATATAGTCTCCTCCATGAACTTTCATGTCATGCAGTGCAGTGATACAGTATATTTAAGAACTATTATAATACATTGAGTGTGATATAAATTATAATTTATTTAATCATTAAATATTTATGATAATGTATCGATTGGTTTATAATTTATAATGTTGCTTAGTTAATATAATTAATAATTTGTTTGAGTATTTATTAATACGTTGAAATATGAAATATGGGAGGAATTAACTTGGCTTACCCTCGCGTAAACACATTTGAATTCTGTCTAAGGTTTGAATAGTTTGTTTTTTATGTACGTAACCAACGCTTCTCCAATTCCACAATAAATTAAAAAGAATGGCGTATTGTGGAGTTGAAGGAGAGTTGATTACGTGTGAGTCTAATACAAGTTTCCTTGTAAGTCTTATTTTTTATGTAGTCTCCTCCATGAACTTTCATGTCATGCAGTGCAGTGATACAGTATAATTAAGAACTATTATAATACATGAAGTGTGATATAAATTATAATTTATTTAATCATTAAAAATTTATTATAATGCATCGATTGTCTTATAATTTATAATATTGCTTAGTTAATATAATTAATAATCCCTTTGCAGTGCAGTGATACGATATAATTATGAACTGTAATACATGACGTGTGATATAATTTATAATTTATTTAATAATTAAATATTCATAATAATGCATTAATTAAGATTATAATTTATAATATTTCTTAATTAATATAATTTTTTTATTTACGAAATCAACGCTTCTTCAATTCTACAACAAATTAAAAAGGATGGCGAATTGTGGAGTTGAAGGAGAGTTGATTACGTGTGAGTTTTCCATAAGTTTCCTTGTAAGTCATATTTTTTTTATAGTCTCTTCCATGAACTTTAATGTCATACAGTGCAGTGATACGATATAATTTTGAACTACACTGGTGTAAGAAATTAAGATAATTTGCAGACTTGGTCGATTATCTCTAGAACTACTGTACCGATTTTAATGAAATTTGATATGTACATACATTGATGCAATACAAAACAAATAACCATTCAATAATTGTAATACACACGCATGATCGTGCGTAACACTCGTTGGAGTCGGAAGATATGAAACAGCGGTTGCAGAATAAACAAAAAAAATGGGTTAATAGATGGGTTAATAGGGGGTATGGTCCCCTCTTACAGATATATATACAGGTCTCGCAGCATGATTTCATACTTGAAATAACTCCGTTTATCATTTCCTGTAGCAGTTGGTCCCACTCGTTCAGCAACGCTGTTTTCATTCCCTGGATGATTCTTGGAGGGGGGTTGCGAGTTGCAATTGCCCTCCCCAGAGCGTCCCAGACATGCTTTATAGGGTTAAGGTCTGGAGATCTGGCTGGTCAATCCATCCGGCGAATATCCTCACTCTCTAGAAATTCGTCGACCAGAAGATCTTTATGTGGACTCGCGTTATCTTTCATTAAAATGAACTCAGGGCCAACTGCACCCCTGAAAAGGCGAACATAGGGCTCCAAGACTTCATCCCTATACCTCACACCAGTCACAGTGCCTCTTTCAAAGACATGGAGAGGTGTGCGGCCATCCAACATGATGCCTGCCCAGACCATTAAACCTCCTCCGCCATAATGGTCCATTTCGCGGACATTGGAGGGTAGGTAGCGGGTCCCTGGTTCTCTCCATATGAACGTACGGCGAGAATCGGTGTTTAGGCTGAACCGGGACTCATCAGTGAAGAGAACGGTCGCCCATTGATCCATACTCCAATCTCTATGCTCTCTGCCCCATGATAAACGGATTCTCCTGTTCGTAGAAGTGAGCGGGACGCAAACAGCAGGTCTTCTTGCAAACAACCCTCTCTCATGAAGTCTTTTGGAAACAGTCACCCTTGATACACGGGTTCCTGTGGCTGCATACAAGTCACGAGAGAGCTGAGAAGCTGTAGCACTCCTGTTACGCATCGCTATAATCGACAAATGGCGATCTTCTCTGGCCGTCGTGGCTCTTGGACGACCTTGCCCAGGCTTTCTCTCGATGGATCCGGTATCCTGGAAGTGTTTCCATAAGTTACACACAACGCTGGGCGTTAAATTAAACTCTCTACAAATTTGGACTTGAGATTGGCCTGCTTCTAGCCTCCCCACAACTCGCCACCTCATTCCATCATCTAAACGTTGGTGGTTACTCATTTTTACTGTTACAATTTGAAATTAACCGATTGCTGCAAAATAACACCAATAATTAACCCATTTTTTTGTTTATTCTGCAACCGCTGTTTCATACCTGCCGATTAAACGAGTGTTACGCACGATCACGCGTGTGTATTACAATTATTGAATAGTTATTTGTTTTGTATTGTATCAATGTATGTACATATCAAATTTCATTAAAATCGGTACAGTAGTTCTAGAGATAATCGAATAAGTCTGCAAATTCTCTTAATTTTTTACACCAGTGTATAATACATGGCTGTGAAATAATTTATAATTTATTTAATCATTAAATATTTATAATAATCCATTAATTAGGAATTATAATTTATAATATTGCTAAATCAATATAATTAATAATTTGAGTGAGTATTTATTAATACCATGAAATATGAAATACACTGCTGGCCATTAAAATTCCAACACCATGAAGGAGGGATGATACAAACGTCAAATTCGCATGAAAGGAAGAAGATGCTGGGGTATGCAAATGATTAGCATTTAAACGCAATCGAAAGACGCAGGAGGGAGAAACGGCATCTTAAACTCCGTATAAAAGGAAAGTTACGCAGCGGGTTTCTCATTTGGAAATCGCATTTTAATGTGGGTTGTTTGTGAGAAGATCGTGTTATGCTTCTCATAAGAAGGAGAAACGACTACCAACAAGTGTCCGAATTCGATAGCGGCAGGATCGTGACCTATCGAGAGTGCGGTTTATCGTTCCGCGATATTGCTACTCGCATTGGTCGGAATTCAATGTCTGTCATGCGAATATGGAATTGATGGGTTAAGGAGGGTCATACTGAACACTAAGCTGGATCTCAATGGCCTCCCGCCACTAACGCCCGAGAGGACCGACATGTTGTCAGGTCGACCTTGCAGGATCGCACAGCCACATGACGGATCTTGAGTCAGGAAATCGGCTTGTTTGCAGCATGAAAAGTATCCGCACGGATAGTGCGACGACGCCGACTTCTGGAGCAGCACGGACTACCTGCACGGCGACCATTATTGCGACTTCCCTTGACATTACAGCATAGAGACGCGCGTCGACATTGCTAAACCCAACGACGAAACTGGACACAAGAGTGGCATCACATCGTCTTTTCTGACGAGTCCCGGTTCTGCGTGCAGTATCATGATGGACGTATCCGTGTCTGAAGGCCCCGAGAAGAACGCACGTGGCCTGCTTGCATTCGATATCGTCATACGTGCACCTGGTGCGATGGTACGGGCAGCTATAGGGTACACTACAAGAAAACACCTCTTGTTCGCGTCGTCAGCAATCTGAACAGCCAGCGTTGCATTTCTCAGATCTTAAGGCCAGTGGCTGTGACCTATCTTCGAGGAGGCGTCATCTTTCAACAAGATAACGCAATATCGCATGTCGCCCGTCGTGTCCTGACCTACCCAGAGGGAGTTCGACTGTTGCCCTTGTTAGTACGTTCTCCAGATCTCTCACCCATTGAAATATCTGGTCATGGGTTGCTGAGAGACAGGACCGCTACCGCTCTCCAGCCATTACGATTGAGGAAGTGTGGTATCGACTTGAAACAGCATGGAATGACTTGCCCGCATGGAATGACTTGCCGTCATCCAAGCCCAGTTCGCCCAGTCGTAATGCCTAACCGGGTTAATGCCGCTTTAGCTGCCAGAGACGGCAGCTGTGTGCACTAATTTCGGACCCTGTATACCCCCAAATTGCCTACAAATAGAATCATGTTTTCTTCCTACTGTGCTGTGTACGTACAATAAGTAAAGTTTGTAATTTGCTTCCTTTCCTGGTGTTATAATTTTAATGGCCAGCAGCGTATGTGAGGAATTAACTTGGCTTACCCCCGCATAAACACGTTTGAATTCTGGCTTTGAATAGTATGTTTTTATACATACGTAACCAACGCTTCTTTACTTTCACAATAAATTAAAAAGTATGGCCAATTGTGGAATTGAAGGAGAGTTGGTTGCGTGTGAGTTTTCCAAAAGTTTCCTGTAAGTCGAATTTTCTATGTAGCCTATGTATCCTTCATGAATTTTAATCTGCAATCACACGAGTTAATTGCTCATTGTTATAACTGAGGTGCGATATAATTTATAATTTATTTAAAGAATTTAACAATTATAATAAATGTTAATTAGCTTATAATTTATATTATTGTTTAATATTATCAATATTTGTGCTAGAATTAATTTATAGAATTAATTGGTGCTAGAGTTAATTTGTTATTAATTATTAATGGCCTGTAATGGCATATATTTAGTAGTGTACTGCGCTGAATATACTGATTTTCCTTTCCCCCCCCCCCTCTTGTCATTGGGGGGTTCTGTGTCCGTGATAGATTGATCCATTTCAAACAACCTCATGACTGAAATAAATATTTGTTAATTATAGTGCTATAATTAATGCGTGAAAAGTGATATAGTTTATTCAGTTGTTAAATAAATATTATATTACATTAATTAGGTTGTATATTAATTAATATAATATAAATTTTTTTGATAATTTTGCTATATTTAATGTGTAAAAATAATAGGTAATTTAGGCATAATAATTATTTTTTTTATTGTTTAATTTAAACAATTAATAATCGCGCTAGAATTAATGATTGATATAATTAATAAGGTGTCTGATTCATTAATTAACATGTTGAAATGTGTTTTATATAGTAACGTGTTGGACTCAAATTATCTTAATTCCCAAGTCGTCATCTGGTGAACTTGGTTATTAAATTTGTGATCGTTCAATCTACGTTGCGATCTACGGGATGTCTTTCAGAACATGACATTAAACATGAATATAAACAATTAAGCTGTGACTAATGCTGAAAAATGGTATAATTAATTCAATAGCATAATTATAAATTACTTTGACAGTGCAATTTTTAATATTATTCAATCAATAAAATTAATATTTGTGCTAATATTGAATTGTGATATATCAATTATGTGAGGGATTAACGATTTTTAATACGTTGAAATACTTTATAATTATTAATGCGCTTTAGCTTAACACCCATCTCACCATTAAGTGAATGTTACTTGTGATCAATCGCGCACGTGAAATTCGTTTTGATCAACGCTATGAATTTCAGAACTTGAAATTAACAGTTATATACAATTACACTGTGATTCATGCATTAACCTTTCATGGGCGCGCCCGTGTATAGAGTGCAACATTTTCGCAATTTTAAATGGTTTGTTTTTACATGTAAGGTTTGAATGTTCTAAGCAGTTTCTATTTATAACTGCACCCTTTTTAATGCACGTCTGATTTTCTGACCCTTGTATTCCTTTCCAATTATTTGTTTGTCGTGATTTAACCGTGGTAAACTAGCGATTACACTGGATTTCAATACGACAAAAACAGGAGTTGATGTAGTCTATCAAATGTGTAGCTATTACACGGTATCCCGCATATCACGAAGATAGACTCTCTCATTATTTTTTGGCTTTTTGGACATAATAAGAATCATTTCGCAAGTTGTCCTCAGATCCAACAAACCGGACAGTTTTGAAAAAAGGCGATTGTATCTACATTCTTTGGCCTTTAATTATAAATATATCTCAATATTATCAACATTTTATATCTTTTCATAAAACGTAGAATTATTATTTTCAATTTGAAAAAAAAAGTTTATTACAAAGGAATAATCAAGGTTGAAAAAGACTTTGCAGTTTGTGCTACGAACGCCACATGGTGTTCCAAAAATTGGCTCGACCGCTGAAGCGTTAAAAATGATATAATTCATTGAATGGCATAATGTAAGGGTGAAAAAAACCCGGTATCAATTGTTGTCAAGCAAAAACCGAATAATAACATGGTTCTAACTGATACGTATAGCAATTAGTAATATTTAATAAACATAAGGAAATGCCGTTATAAAAATAATTTAGCGGTTGTGTTAGATGTTAAATGCGTTGTGTAGTTGTGCAATAACTAATATGCAGGTTCTAACCGATGCATCCGTAGGAGTCATGAATCAAGATAAAATTTAATAAAATAGAGTATGAAACCTGAAAAAAAGAGCTGAAAACAAAAACCTGAATATTGAAGTTAAAACCTATAAAGAGAAAGGACTGAAAACTTAAAAACTTGAAACATTTACTGAGAGAAAGAAACGACACGACTAAGAGTTAAAGAAATTAACACACATAATTTGTTGACGGACATAAAATATTACATTTTAGCCGATTCATAAACATCTCAAAATGAAGCCATCTTTAATTATAGGAGGACACAAATGCCACTTAGATTATATCACTATTCATTTCATTAAGATCCCGATAAAATTTCGGGTCCACATAAGTTAACTGGTGAATACATAAAAAAACTTACAACAATTAAGTTAAATAGAAAAAAAGGAAAAAAAATCTTTACCGGCTGCAGCCCTCAAAATGTAAAGAAAGAAGAGGAATGGGCAAGGCCCTTAAAGAACTTTAACTGTTGCTTCAACGTCGCTCCTTCAGGCTCCGTTGAGGGTTAACCTTTTCCTTACGGGGTGGGATAGCATGCATTCCAAGAATACGGGCCCCAAGAATGAATGAATAAATAAATAAATAAATAAATAAATAAATATATATATATATATATATATATATATATATATATATATATATATATATATATATATATATATACATATGCATATACATATATCTATATCTATCTATCTATCTATCTATCTATCTATCTATCTATCTATATATATATATATATATATATATATATATATATATATATATATATATATATATATATATATATATATATACATACACACACATATATACATATATATCTATATCTATCTACCTCTCTCTCTCTCGCTCTCTCTCACATATATATATATATCCCCTTAATTGCCCTTCTTACAAAGGGAGTATGAAATTCTAAAGAGGGAATCGGAAAAATGGACCCCGTAAGTTAAAGCTGCTCGGTCAGCTCTCGGATCTTCGTAAAGGCACTTTTTCTTTTTATTCATGCTGAACTCCCATCAGAATCTTGGTGAGGGCACCTCTTCTCCCCTCGTCTTGCCGTAGCCACCCCGCAACAACCGCTGCTCCCTGTGAAATAGGCTTTTTCACACCTTTATCCTTCCGCCAAGATCCAAGCCAAACGAGAAGGAGATTGAAGGCGTGCCATACATTTAGGACTGAAAACTCTTCAAATTATAGTATTGTAGAGTTGTAACTGTCATTACTGAAATTACTGGCGTTAAACCAAAAGTAATCAAGAAAATCTCGGGGTAAAGTTTAGAACATATTTAATTACTCTAGAAATCACAAGTACAAGGGACGGATTACATTACACATTACAAAACAATTGAAAAACATTTAGAGAATAAAACAGTAAGTTGACTTAACATAGTCCAAAATTGGACATCACACCGACAGGCCTTTACGCTACGAAATCCTGGCTTTCTCTGGTTAAAAGAAAAACAGTACAACGGAAGTTGCACTCAAAGTCTATCCGTATGGTGGCGACATCTACATTTTAGGCTTGGAAGTATTATAACGTGCGTTACAGACTCCCCCTGTGGTTCTGATGCATTCCCGGCCAGGAACCAGGAAGTAATTTTTTGGGACGTCCTCTTTTCCTTAGAGGAGCCACATGTCCAGTGTCTCTTTCTACTACAGGATCATGATAGTCCTTTAGGGCAGAAATATGATAAGTTCCAAGGATTGGGTCTGGCTTGGCCGGTTCGGCAATCTCATATGTTGTTGGTGATCTCAAGGTGAGAATGAGGTAAGGACCTTCTCTCTTTGGCATAAATTTCTTGCTTCTGTTGTTCCGACTTATGGGATGAATGGTCACCCAAACTTTGTCGCCAGGTTTGAAGTATTTTTGTCTTCTTCGTCGATCGAAGTTTCCCTTCTGACGATCCTGTTTCTGTTCAACTCTATCTTTGACATCTAAGAGTGAGTTGGCAAACCTCTTGAGATATGGGGTGATTTCTGGTACGAAGTTATCATTGTCGATCACTTGTCGAATATCATGCCTGATATCGTCTGTCGTTCTCAACTGTCTTCCAAATTGTAAGTAGGCAGCGGTGTGACCGGTGGTGTCGCACACTGAGGTATTCATTGCGACACGAATTAGAGATAACTTGTCTTCCCAAGCCGCATGTTCTTCCCCCACCAGAATTGCCAGTCGAGGCTTCAAGTCCCGATTTTTACGTTCCGATGGATTGGCTTGCGGGTGGTAGACGGGGATGAGGTCTTGTGTAATCTCTAGCAAGTCACAAATCAATTGCATGACAGCACTTACGAACTGTGGCCCGTTGTCACTTATTAGTCTTCGCGGAAGGCCATATTGTAGGAATACTTCTTCGATGAGTATTTTGGCACAGTTTGCCGCAGTGGCTTCAGCAAGAGCAAATAGTTCTACCCATTTAGTGCTTGTATCTTCAACAATAAAGATCCATTTCTTGCCAGTGGAGGTTTCCGGAAGAGGGTCAAAAAGATCAATGACCAGAGTTTCAAAACTTTGTGCATAAACGGGTGTTCTCAAGAGTTCTGCTGGTTTTTGGGTTGTTGCCTTATAACGATTGCATTCAGGACAAGTCTTGATGTACTCTGAGAGGAATTTTTTCATACCTCGAAAGTAGTATCTGGATGCAATCTTTTTCTATGTGTTCTCTACGCCATAATGACCAGCTATCGGGGCATCGTGGTACTCTTAAAGGATTCTTTCTCGCTCTTGTATAGGAACTACGAGTTGAGCTTCTTCTTCTTCATTCTCAGGTGAATACCTATACAGGATACCTTGGTTCATTAAGTATCCACGACTGGTGTAGTTATTAAAGTTCTCATCCTTGTCGATGCTTTCAAAGCAGTCAATGATTTTCTTCAGTTCTTCGTCCTCCAGCTGTCCCTTCCGAATATCACTGGACTTCCTGGATGGCATGTCCACAGTGATTGCACACACATCAGAGGTTGTGCCTTCAGCGTACAACGGTCTTGACAGCATGTCGGCTACTACATTGGCTTTCCCTGGGGTATAATCAATCTTCAGGTAGAAGGACTGAATTTTTAAAGCCCATCTTGCCAGACGGCCAGAAGGTGAACCTCTCAAACAGCCATTTGAGAGGTTGATGATCTGATGCGATGAAGATTTGTTGATTTTCTATGTAACCTCGAAACTTTTCTAAGGCCCACACTACCGCCAAGGCTTCCCGCTCGGTTGTGGAGTAGTTTCACTCTGCTGGGATCAACAGAGGACTTGCATATTCGATGACATGTTCATCGGGGCCACTTCCCTGGAGAAGGACTGTTCCAAGGGCATAATTACTTGCGTCTGTACGGATGGTGAAAGGTTTTGATCCGTCAGCTTGCCTCAATATAGGAGAACTCATCAAGCGCACCTTCAACGTCTCAAAGGATTCTTGCTGTTCAGGGGATTCTTGCTGTTGCTGTACCCCAGTGCCAATGCACTTTCTTCTTAGTGAGGTTACTAAGTAGGCGTGCTATTTCAGCAAAGTTGGGGACATATCTACGAAACCAAGAGTAGGTTTGTAGAAAAGATTGGACTTCTTTCACATAGGTAGGGACTGGAATTTTTTGAATAGAAGAGATTTTCTCCTGGTCAGCTTCAATGCCATTTTTTGTTATCCAGAATCCCAGATATTTCACACGGTCACAGGCAAAGCGACATTTATCTCGGTTAGCATGTAGTTTGAAGATAGACAGTCTTTCGAAAACTTTTTCGAGATCTTCCAGATGTTTGTCAAAAGTTTCTGAGAGGACGATGATGTCATCTAGGTAAGACAGTGCGAAAACATCTTTCATGCCACTTCGAAATTTGTCAATTAATCTTTAAAAGATGGCAGGAGCATTTCGTAGGCCGAAGGGCATACGTAAGTGACGGTACGTTCCAAAAGGACAAATCAAGGCAGTTTTGTCCTGGTCAACATCAGCAAACTTTACCTGATGATATCCCGATTGCAAATCAATTGTTGACATGTAGGATGTTGGTGTTGCTTCATTCAATAGATCGTCCATTCGTGGTAAGGGGTAGGTGTCCACTTTAGTAACAGAGTTCAACTTTCTGTAGTCGATACAGAGGCGTACTTTCCCATTTGGCTTAGGAACAAGTATCAAAGGTGCAGCGTAGGGGGACTATCACTCTTCGATTATATTCTGCTTCAGCAGTTCTTCAATCTGTTCCTTCAAAATCTCTTTCCTTGTAGGATTCATCCTATAGGGTGACATTACTACTGGGGGTGATCACCTGTGTCGATACGGTGTTCAATAAACGTCGTCGGTTCTCCCCCTGGTTGGAAACATGTCTCATTTTTGTCCAGGAGTGTGTTAAGTTTTCTTGTCTGTTCAGGAGATAGGTGTTTACCCTCATCTTCTCGAAGTTCGAATGCGCTGATGGTTATATCTTCTACGGTCTTCTTGAAGAACTTGTACTGTTTTTGAGGATTTTCAGAAAAATGCCATTTTTTGCCTTGGACATCAAAGACAATTCCAGCTGCATTGAGAAAGTCCATTCCTAACAGAGTCTTATTTCCTTTTGCTTCAGGAAATACTAGAAATTCTGTTTGGATAACTTTGCCTTCAATGTACAGGTTGACGACAGTACTCAGAGCAGTAATGGTCTGTCGAATTCCATCAGCCATCATAAATGAAATTATCTTGTTCACAAAGGTGACGTTGTGCTCTTGTAGGAATTTAAACAGCTTTTCACCTGCGATGGTATGGAAAGCACCGGTATCAGCAAAAACAGCAATCTTTTCACCAAAAATTTTGAGGACAATCAAACTTGAGGGATACGAGTTTGAATCCAAGTTGAATAACGTCATGCAGTTCACTGATGTTTCCACTTCATTAGCCCTCGTGCAGGAAGGACACTTTGACTTGATGACTCCAGGAGTCCCGCATCCGTAACACTGGATGGGTTTTCTTCCTTCAGTTCTGAAACTTGAGAATCTAGGTTCTGTTATAGAAGGTCCTGGTGGGTGGTCATCATGGAATCTTCCAAGGGGTTGACTTTTCTTTACTGGAAAGGGTTTCCTGAATTCTTTCTTCTTGAAAGTCTGACTTGGATTGTTTTTCATCCCAGGCCGTAGGCTATCGTAGGCGTCCAGTTTCTCGGCCAATTCCAAAGGATCGTTCAAATCCGCCCAAATATCCAGGAAGTGTTCCCTGATATTTGCTGGAGTTTTTCTTTTTATCTGATCAGCGATCATTAGGCTTTTAAGCTGATCAAAAGTGGTAATCTTCAATTCTTTGTTCCAACCTTCGAGATAAGAATTCAATTCGAAACAGAAGTCTCGCCACGTCGAATCCGGGTTTTTCTTCTGTTGGGAAAAATACTGCCTAAACCTGTCTCCTGTAACTCGAAATCTTTTGAGAAGCATTTCTTTTACCTTTACATAATTTTGAGCATCATCTTCATCCTCTCTTGCGATGAGTTGAGCTATATCAGGCGGCAATGAGTCAATCAGGTATGCTGTCCAAGTACTTTCAGGGATGTTCATGAACTTCACTTGACGTTCAAAAATAGTCAGGTATAGACCAATTCCGTCTTTCTTCGAGTTGAACTTCGGAATAATTCTATTCAATTCAAACTCCGGGTTTTCTAGCTGTTGGCTTACAACAGGTGTTCGTGACAGTTTCTCCATTTCAAGTTGCATCCTCAACTTTTCCAATTCGAACTCCCTTTCTCGTTGCGGGGCCACTTCCGCAGCTTTCTGTTCTTCTGCTTTTATACGTTCTTCCATAATGAAGCTGAGCATCTCCTTGACTAATTTCTCATCATACTTTTCGCTTTCGGTTATGAGATCCTTTAGATCGTTTATTTGGAGATTGTCCGACGGAGCCAGACCCAATTCTGTAGCCAAATTCCTCAAATCCTCTTTTCTAGATCTTCCCCAAAATGCCATTTTTGTGTGTTTAGTTTATTTCAAGTAATTTTATAAAGTTCAAAAAGCAATTTGCAAATGGGAGGGGGAAACAAAATTCCCACAATTACATTAATTTGATGAACTCAAAAGCACTTCAACTGATATTCAAATATGTTTAAATATAAAATGCACAAATTTTAAAAAATCTTCTTTAAATAACACTGTTAAAGTTAAAAGCACTGATAAAGTTAAAAGCACCGATGAATGATATTAGAGTATGTTTAATTAGAAATACCATTCATAAATTATTTCATTCACTTTGAAGTTATAAATATGGTAAACTTGTTTACACTTAGTAGAAATAATTAAAATTATTTTCAATCAGAAACTATGTGTACATTTAACAACATCAATTAAATTAAGTTTGTAATAATGTTACGATTTGATCAAACACTGTTCAAATTTCCAAGTGACACATTCAAAATTAGATAACTTAAAAAGAACGAATATACTGACACTAAAATAAGTAATCTATCCTCAGCTTAAATTCTACTTCACCTTTTCCATAAAGCACAGAACATATATATAAATCGAAAACAAAAAGTAAAACATTCAAGTTTCGCTTTCAACCGTCATTTTAGAATAGTTTGAAACCGAAAGCATTTTCAATAGGGGAAAAAGAAATGAATATCAACTCAAAATTCAACTATACTGCAATACTGTAACATACAAGACTAGCAATAATCAATTATGTTAAATTGTTACTTTACAATTCCAGATGGAATACTAACACCATTTAATTTATATGATGATTTGAAACCAGAAGTAAACAAATGAGAAAAATCATTACAATTTTATGCAAAATAGAAGATCATGATTTACGTAAAATGAACAACACTTATCTCTAATCACATTCGCAGGGTGCGAAATTTTCTTGTCATTCGCAGGATGCGAAATTTTTCTTGTCATTCCCAGGATGCGAAAATTTCCTCTTGTTGTCGGGGCGACAACCACTCCAGGAACCTAAGCCTGTGAAAAAAAAAAAACGCGAGAGAGAGCCCGGATATCTTACTTCGGGCCAAACGTTGGGGAGCCAATTTGTAATTGTCATTACTGAAATTACTGGTGTTAAACCAAAAGTAATCAAGAAAATCTCGGGGTAAAGTTTAGAACATATTTAATTACTCTAGAAATCACAGTTACTTTTGACGGATTACATTATACATTACAAAACAATTGAAAAACATTTAGAGAATAAAACAGTAAGTTAACTTAACATAGTCCAAAATTGGACATCACACCGACAGGCCTTTACGCTACGAAATCCTGGCTTTCTCTGGCTAAAAGAAAAACAGTACAACGGAAGTTGCACGCAAAGTCTATCCGTATGGTGGCGACATCTACATTTCAGGCTTGGAAGTATTATAACGTGCGTTACAGAGTGAATAATGTAGCATGAGGAGTTATTTTATTCAATGACTGAAGATGTATGTTCTCAAATTATTATTTTTGTTCCTTGCGTAATGTGTAGATCTTATTTATGGCATACTGCTAGAGACATTTTGTCACCCTCCGCGTAGATCTCATCAGCGTGTCTCGGGAAGGGCTTAACATTCCATTGTCCTTGGATTTCGTTTCTCCGCCCCCTCCGTTTGCTTGGGCTTTGTGGTGGATGCGAATGAAATGGCAAAATAGGGCATACTGAATTACCGTGGCTTTGGATTTTCTGCTTATATTGAGGAGTAGGATAGGATTAATAAAAAGGAATTAACACAAAAAAGAACTAACTTAAAAAAAATCCTAAAATTAATATTTTCACCAGCCAACGAAAAATAAAAATTCACCAGCTACTTTACATAATATTCTAAGCAATACCTATAAAAAATCAAAACTTATCATGTTCAATTATCAATTTTGTCCTTAAAATGCAATGGATATTCAGGAAATTGAGCACTTTTCCCAAGTCCCGTTTACACTATTTAGGCAATTAAAAATTAGATCACAACCAGTTTAAACAAATTAGAGCAGAGGCTTAAAAAATATATGTAAAACAAAGCTGTTATATTTGAGGTTAATTAATTTAAAAACTGAAATTATAATCAGTTACAAGAATGATTATTTACTATTACTACATTAAAATAAAAGTCAATTTACCTACACAACAATACCAAGATATTGATTTAACATTGCAATTTATTATATTATTTAATCAATACAGTTAGTATTGGTGCTAGAATTAATTTTTGATAAATTAATGTTAGCAATATGAATTAAGAATTACTTTGAGGATCCATTAATTACTTGCCTTTCCGAGGTTTGACGTCATATTTTGCATTTTCATTTTAAGCCGATTCAAGTTAAGGCGATTCAATTTATAACTAAGCCGAATCACTGACGCAAGTTTCGTTTAGATTACTTCATGTTTGGCAAACTGCCGTGCGTCATATAATTAAACATAAAAGTCTTTAGTTTCCGGTAGATGGCGTATTTCATAGAAGTTACAAACCGATATTTGAATATCGGCTTTTGACATGAGTATATAAGCCGTGAACACTTTCAGGAAATTGAACATCGATCAAGGAGCTTGTTTCGTTTAGATTACGAACATTCATCGAGGAGCTTGTGCCTGAGCTGATGAGATAACAGGATGTTGTACCAACCCTGCATAGAGTAGATATTTTTGTATTACTTCCGAATTAAATCCTTATGATAGTCCATCACAGTATGGGAAAATAGACTGTTTTTAAGAATTGATTAATATAAAAACCTGTCGTATATTACCAAGTGTTACTAGTGAAAAGGAAGATATTGACATTGTTGTTTTAACTAATTTTAACTAATTTTTCAAATGAATAAAGCTTTTATGTTATTGTTAAAAGGCTTGTCGTCTATACATTATTTTGAGCATCTTTAATGGTTTTAACGTATACCTTCTTTTAACAAACATAGCTTTTTCTGCACATTTTTTATTCTGCTATTTAAAGATATATAATAGAAGAATTATAAGAATTGCTGACGTACATGTTTTACATGTACGCTAACAATTAATTATGTCGTGATTAATGATATTTAAAACGTTGAAATGAGCTATAATTAATAACGTGCTGCGCTTTAATTATCTTCACTTATTCTCGTCAGTAGGTGAATATTATTGTGAATCTGTGATCGATCGCGTGCTTGCAATCCACTTTGATCAATGGGATGAATTTCAGAACTTGAAATGAATAGTTGTAAACAGAAATTATGCTGTGATTAATACAATTTATTTAATGGTATAATAATATGTTAATTTATTTATAGTATATGGAATTTATTATATTATTCAGTTAATACAATTAATATTTGTTGCACAGTTGATATGTGATGTATTCTTAATGTGCTCGACTAATGATTTTTTATGCATTGAAATGTGGTATGATTGAAAAATGTGCTGCTGTTTAACTATCTTGATCGCCATCTCGTCATTAGGTGAGTGCTATTGTGAACCTGGGATCGATTGCTTGCGCGCAATTCGTTTTGATCAACGGGAAGACTTTCAGTGATGTTTGAGCAGACAAAGTGTTGCTCTTGATTTGGAATATGATGTAATTAATTATGGGCTAAAAGCAATATAAATTAATAATAATTAAAATTGTGCTATGACTGATGTGGGAAAAATGATATAAATGTTTTCAAAGCTTTATAATTATGATTAATATCTATCTTAAGTAGGCTGTATATTTAATACAGTTTAATTACCTATTATTAAACATTGGTGCTGGAATTAATTTGCGATATGATTAATAATGTGCATAATTAATTATTAATACATTGTAAAGAGATATAATTAGTAATCTGCTGGTCTTAGAATTATCTAAACCCCCAATCTTGTCAGTTTGGTTCTGATCCTGAGATCAATCGATCATTTTTGATCAAAAAATAAACACAGATTTCAGTTATGTGGGCATAGGCACATTTGCTGCATGTTCACCACTCTTGTAATGACGTTCCCGGGAACTGCAAACTGAACTGATAGACGTAGAGTGTAAAAGAAGAATTGAATTATGCACTGCTGGCCATTAAAATTCCTACACCATGAAGGAGGGATGACACAAACGTCAAGTTCGCATGAAATGAAGAAGATGCTGGGATATGCAAATGATTAGCATTTAAACGCAATCAAACGACGCACGAGGGAGAAACGGCATCTCAAACTCTGTAAAAAAGGAAAATTACGCAGCGAGTTTCTCATTCGAAATCGTATTTGAATGTTGATTGTTTGTGAGAAGATCGTGTTATGCCTTGTATAAGAAGGAGAAACGGCTACCAGCATATGTCGGAATTCAATAGCGGCAGGATCGTGGCCTGTCGAGAGCACGGTTTATCGTTCCGCGATATTGCTACTCGCATTGGTCATTGGAATTCAACGACTGTCATGCGAATATGGAATCGATGGGTTCAGAAGGGTCATACTGAACGCCATGCAAGATCTGAACGGCCTCCCGCCACTAAAGCCCGAGAGGACAGACATGTTGTCAGGTCGGCCTTGCAGGATCGTACAGCTACATCACGGACCTTGATCTAGGAAATGGGCATATTTGCAGTACAACAAGTATCCGCGTGGACAGTGCGACGACGTCTGTAGCATTACGGACTGTCTGCACGGCGACCATTATTGCGGTTTTCCTTGACACTGCAACATAGAGACGCGCGGCGACAGTGGTGCTCCCTACGACAAAACTGGATATAGGAGTGGCACCACGTCGTCTTTTCCGACCAATCCCGTTTCTGTGTGCAGAATCATGACGGATGTATCCGGAGGACGTGTGTGGAGGCACCGAGGAGAACGCACATGGCCTGCTTCAATTCGATATCGTCATACGGGCCCTGCACCTGGTGTGATGGTATGGGCAACCATTGGGTACACGACACGAACACCTCTTCTTCGCGTCGTCGGTAATCTGAACAGCCAGCGTTACATTTCTCATATCTTAAGGCCGGTGGCTGTGCCCTATCTTCGAGGAGACGCCATCTTTCAACAAGATAACGCAAGATCGCATACCGCCCGTCGTGTCTTCATGTACCTCGACACAGAGCGTATTCGACCACTGTAATGAAGCACTTTCAAAAAAAAATTAAAATCAATATTTTAAGAGAAAATAAAAAGTTTGAAAGCTTTGATTCATTACATTTTGTGTTTAAGGTTGGTGACGACTTTGATGCCGACCTGACTATAGGACATGTCGTTTGTCGGCGACGTTAGCCATTTAACGAAGCATAGCGTGTGTGGGGTCTTTAGATGCTAGACGCAGATAAGCGGAGGATGGCACCATTTGTGACGTTAAGTAACAATGACTCTGTGTGGGTGATTGATGGAGGGGATCGTTAGTAAGCCACGTGGTTTGGCGGTGTTTTGCGGGTGGTCATCAGCTGTTTGTATCATTGCGGAAGAGGGCGTTTTTGATTAAGAAAGAGGGTAGCGAATGAGGGGTTTGTAAGTGTAGAAACTCAACAAATAAAAAGTTGAGAGTTTCCTGGCTGGCTGGTGAAATGGTTCCGGAGGCGGGAACGCTTAGGTGAATTAAAATATTGGAAGTGAGTTAAAAAGAAAAAAATCAGTCAGTGGGAGTCCAGGAGGCCTCGCCCTGGATCGGCTGAAGAAAAACTACCCCTGTTTGACTGCCCAAAAGTCCGGTCGAATCTTCCCGGAACTAAAATAAAACGAAGGGGGTTTGATAGGTGGGAACTCGGTTGATTCTTCCAGAGAAAGAAAGCCTGTGTGGAGTGAAGACTGGTAGTTTATCCCGGATCCAAAATAAAGAGGTGTGCTGCTGAGAAGATTGCCTCCGGTCCGCCTACAGTGGCAAATACCCCAGCGTGGAAAAGTGCCCCATCATTAGAAAGAGAATCTACAGAACCCCAACTAACTTCACGGAAGAGTCCCCTACCAGAGAGGAGAGTCGACACTTAACCCTAAGGTTGCCCTCAACTAAAGGACGTGAGTGTTTCTGTTGTTTTTGTCTAGTTCAGATCCCACGGTTGCTATTGATGGTTAGTGCGTGTTTTACGTGACTGAAATATAGTGTATTATTTTTTGATAGGAGATTTTAGCATTTTTGTTTTAGTTAGTATTTACGCTCCCTGAATCAGGAAGTCAAACTAAATAGAACCCTGTTTCATTTGCTCGTGTTTTTTGATAGTGAGTAGAGCAGCTAATATGTTAATTAAATTTGATGAGATAAAATTTAAATATTAGAACAGTGTAAAAAAAATAAGTTTTTTTGTTTTAAACCTTGAGTCAGTAATTATTTATCTGCTGTTGTTTTAATGTGGAGAAAAGTTGATTTAGCAGATCCAACTGGTTTTAAAATTGTTCGTACATTGCTAATCACGTCCAGAGCTTTGGGTTACAAAATAAATAATTTAAACACAACGTCCCCAACTACCCCTTTATAATATAAATAATTAATGTACTACCCCAAATAATCACGCCCGATTAAATAACTTTGGACGAGCAATACGACAACCATTGCCTTGTCCAGCACGTTCTCAAGATCTCTCCCCCGTTGAAAACCTCTGCTCATGGGTTGCTGAGAGACTGGGCCGCTACCGCTCTCCAGCCAGTATGATTCATGAAGTGTGGCATAGAATTGAAGCAGCATGGAATGACTTGTCCGTATCTGTCATCCAAGCCCAGTTCGACTGCATGCCTAACCGGGTTAGGGCCGGTTTAGCTGCCAGAGGCGGCAACTGTGTGTACTTATTTCGGACCCTGTATACCCCCAAATTGCGTAAAAATTGAATCATGTTTTCTTCCTACTATGCTGTGTACGTACAATAAGTAAAGTTTCGTTATTTGTTTCCATCCTGCTGTTACAATTTTAATGACCTGCAGTGTAAGAACACATTAGTACAAGTTAAGCAAAATTGTACGAGTCGTGCTGACAGACGTTCGTGCTAGGAGATTCAATAATTTCGTTTTAGTCTGCTTCAGGGGAAGGAATTCCAGAATAATATATACAATCATTAAAAGGTTTGAAGTATGCATTTGTTGCCTTGTCATTCTATGGATTTTGAAAATTCCTTTTTAAATTGAAAATTTCACAGCTTTTGTACGTCGCAACTTCAGGCGACGAGAACATACCTTTCCCTTGTTGTTTCTTCATTTGAATTTCGAGCTCTCTTAGTATCAAGAGATAGTCTTTCATGTTTTTGACAGAAAAAGTAATTAAATAACTGAAAGCAAAGTTAAGTCCCTGTCCTGCCTTTTAGTGGCTAATCAGCAATTCTCTACTATTGTTAAATAATGAATTTATTAATACTCTACTATTGTTAATTACTTAACATTTCTATATTGTTAACATGTAACTTCATATCCATGAATAAAAATACTACTAATGGTTCCTTTTTTTAAACACAGCTAGGTAGTAGGATGATTTATTCAAAACAAAGAGCTTCACAAAGTAAAATTCAGTAACGCGTTGGTCCACCTCTGTAAGCAGTTATTCGGCTTGGCATTGGTTGATAGAGGTTGGAGATTGGAGGGCCCTGCCCATAATGCTCCAAACGTGCTCAACGAGGGAGAGATCCGGCGACCTCTGGCCAAGGTAGCGTTGGGCAAGCACGAAGATAAGCAGTAGAAACTCTCGTCGTGTGATGGCGGGCATTATCTTGCTTAAATGTAAACCCAGGATGGCGTGATATGAAGGGCAACACAACGGGGTGTATAATATTGTCGACGTACCGCTGTGCTGTAAGGTTGCCGTGGATGACAACCAAAGGGGTCCTGCTATGAAATGAAATAGCACCCCACACCATCGCTCCTGGTTGTCGTCCGTATAGCGGAAGTCAGTCAGGTTGGTATCCCCCCGCTGTCCGGGGCGTCTCCAGACACGTATTCGCTGGTCATCGGGGCTCAATTCGAAGCGGGACTCATCACTGAAGACAATTCTACTACAGTCAGTGACATTCCAGGTCGAATGTGCCCGACACCACAGCAAACGGCCTTGTCGGTGTACGGAGGCCAATGGTAGTCGGCGCAAGGGGCGTCGTGAGCTCAGCCCCCTTTCTCTGACTCGCCTATGAATGGTCCTTGCGGTCCCCGAAGCACCAGTTGCACGAACGATCGATGTTAAGGATGAATCTGGGGCTGCAAGTGCCGCTCTGACGATTGTTCGGTCCTCACGTTCTGTCGTTTCTCTAGGCCAAATATCGAACGATTCGCCGATTAGACCAACCGGCTTCTTTGAGCTCCACTACACGTCCTCTGTCAAATGTTTACAGCTGCGCATATTGTTCACGTCCCTATATGCGAGACATATTTACTGTCTACCTGAGTACAAGGAATGAAATTCGCAAAGAATTTATGACCTGGAATCGAAATTTCTCCTGTTTAATATCCTGCCAGTAGCGCAGTTAAGATGCGCTGCAGCGTCGCATGTTCATTCATTGCCAGCCAAACTTTAAAATTTTGCATTTTCCGTCGAAACCTCTATGCGTATCAATTTGTGTCCCATTTGCATTACCCCTTCTTGTGCGTCTTTTTTTTTTTGTCTAAGAATGTATATATTTCTTAGTTTTACCATTTTCCAAAATACTCTTTTAAAAAAATGCTGTAGGCTCTTGTCTCTTCGACATTGGCCCATCAGCAATGCCAAGCTTTCCTGGTTACTTTACTATGGGAGCACCATTTTTTCCGAAGTTCTAGTAATCAACCGGTTTGATTTTAAAAATTTAAGACTATTAAAAAAAAAAGATCACATCGAGATTTTAGATATGCATCAAGCTGTTACTGATTAAACTCATTTCTTTTCCTTCCGCAATTATAAGTCGCCATGGCATTACCCATATTACTTGTTTAACTGGAAATTTAGGCAAACTTGAAAGAAGGCATAAACACAAATCTCCCAAAGTGAAAACAGTAGAACGCAAATCTCTCGAAGTGAAAACAGTTGAAAGCAAATCTTTCAAGGTGAAAACAGTAGAACGCAAATCTCTCAAAGTGAAAACAATAGCGCCTTAGTGTTACAAAAATAAGAAGCTTAAAACCTCAACATTGAAACACAACGAAATTTTGAAATAATTATTGGGAGAAAAGTTATCCACGAATCTCGCATTTGATTAACAAAACGGGTGAACGTGAATCTAATATAGTAGGATGACTTACATTATCTAAATATAATCTCACAACTGTAATTTGATGATTCCTCTAATCAGATAAATCCAGTTTACTTCATTTTTCAATCCAGTGTAAAAAAGGTTTTCCCCCTTGTGCAATACAGTTTCCTTTTTTTTAATTAATTTTTTTTCATTGCCTTCACAGTTCCCTCAAAATTCTCCATTTGGTATCATCCTAAATATGTATAATCCGCCATCATCGGTGGAGATTTTCCTTGTGATATAGGTTGTTAGTGGCTTTTATCTTACTAATCCATTAAGAGCATTTTATTAGTGTTCATGCAAATGTTAATCTGTGAAGTGTATTTCCCTTCTGATCCGACATCAACAAATTCCCTCGAGTGGAAAGATAGTAACGTCAGTTTATGTCGGTAGTTGTACACATGTTTGATTGTGTATAGTTTCCTGAACTGCTGGTGAATTACAAAGACATGAAACGAACAACACCTTATGCACCATTCTTCTAAAATAAAGTATAAATAAATAAATAAATAAATAAATAAATATATATATATATATATATATATATATATATATATATATATATATATACATACACACACACTGCTGGCCACTGTAAATGCAACACCCTGAAGGAAACATGCAAATGACATTAAATTAACAACATGCATTAGCGGAGGTGAGATATGCAAATGATTAGAATTTCAGCGCAGACGCACATCACGCGCGCCTGTGGCGCCACTTCAAAGCGCTATTTAAGGCTTGGAGATTTCGACGATTTCAAGTTCGGCAATTGTGTTTTTCTTGTGGTTTTTAAAAAAAAAACGATCAATTATGCCTCGTCGAAAACAGCGAGCATCTTTTGATCAAGTATCCGAGTTCGACATAGGAAGGATAGTGGCCTACCGAGATTGTGGATTATCTTTCAGGGAAATCGGTAGTCGTGTTGGACGAAACCAAACAACTGTAATGCGGATATGTGATCGTTGGATGCAGGAGGGTACGACAGACCGGCGTGTTCGATCGCATCCACCTCAGCGCACCACTTCACGTGATGACAGGCAAATTGTGCGCATGGCAGTGACGGATCGCTCAGTCACATCACGAACCATAGCACAGCACATGCAGTCTGTAACGCATCATCCAGTGTCTGCGCGTACCATTCGACGCCGTTTACAGCAGAGTGGTCTGTCCGCAAGACGTCCATTGCTTTGTTTACCCTTGACGCAGAACCACAGATTTCTCCGCCGCCAATGGTGCGATGACAGAAGGATGTGGACGGCAGAATGGAATGAAATTGTCTTTACTGACGAGTCACGCTTCTGTCTGCAACACCACGATGGTCGCATTCGAGTCTGGAGACACCGTGAAGAGAGGATGCTGAACAGCTGCGTTATGCACCGCCACACTGGTCCTGCACCGGGTATTATGGTATGGGGCGGTATTGTATATCACTCTCGCACACCTCTAGTAGGCATTGCCGGTACTTTAAACAGCCAGCGCTACATCTCCGAGGTGTTGGAGCCAGTTGTCCTTCCTTACCTTCAGGGCTTGCCCACAGCCATATTTCAACAGGATAATGCGCGACCACACGTGGCACGCATTGTCCAACGGTTCTTCGTCAATCGCCAGATTGAATTGCTTCCCTGGCCGCCTCGCTCTCCCGAACTTTCGCCGATAGAAAACATGTGGTCCATGGTTGCTCTACGATTGATCCAGATTCCATCCCCAGCTGCCACAGCAGATCAACATTGGCAACGTGTGGAAGCTGCTTGGTTTGCTGTACCCCAAGAACTCATCCAAAGTCTCTTTGAATCAATGTCGCGGCGTGTGGCAGCGGTGATCTCCAACAATGGCGGCTACTCTGGCTACTGATTTTGGCAGGAACCACACTTCACAGAAGTCTATAAATTTAATCATTTGATACTTGGTCAACATGTTATCTACAAAATAAATTTTGTTGTGATATCTCTTGTCTTTCTTGGTGTTGCAATTTGGGTGGCCAGCAGTGTATATTTATATATATATATATATATATATATATATATATATATTTGAGGCGCATGATCTTCAGCGATGAATCCCGATTCAGTCTCAATGTTGATGACCAGCGAATACGCGGGTGGAGGCTGCCAGGCCACCGTTCCGGTATTTGTTGTCCGTTCCGGTATTTGTTGTCGAGAGGCATACGGCGATTACACAAGGTGTGACAGTGTAGGGAGAGATTTGTTGGGACACACAATCACCTCTAGTCGTCCTTCAACGCACTTTGACGGCACGTAATTACATGGACTAGATTTTAACAGCAGTTATACTGCCTATGCTATCAAGTCACCCAGGTACCATTTATCAGCAAGACAACGCTCGTCCACATACTCCGCGACTTTCCCAACAATGTCTTCAAGGATATGACGTACTCCCATGGCCTGCCAGATCATCAGACTTCTCTCCACTAGTGCACGTCTCGGACGTTCTTGGAAGGCAACTGCAGTACTCCCTGAATACTGGTGAATTATCTGCCCAGTTGCGAAGATTATGACATGATCTTCCGCAGGAGGTCATATGTGACCTCACTGATTCGATGCCACGCCGTGTTTCGGCTTGTATAGCTTCCAGAGGTGGATTTGCTACTTACCCATTTGTAACCAACCTTTTTTATGCCATATCTTCTTAATAAAACAGTCTGTTTTTCTGAATTTGTAATCATTTGCTTATCTCCTCATACACTATACATACATGTTAAGTTTCGTCATAGTAGCTCGTTTCCTTCTGGGTGCATATTTTTTTTTGTTGTGACAGAGTGTATATATATATAAACTCGCGCACATCCACATGGTAATCCTTTTTGCTTAAAATCCTTGTTGGTTGCAGCAAGACGGCGCAACGTGTCACACATCACGGGACAGTATGGAAGTTTAAACTGAATTTTTCGATGATCGTGTCATTTCCAAAGGACATTGGCCACCACGTTCACCGGGCTTGTCAATTCCTGATTTTTTCCCTTTGGGGATATCTGAAAAAAGTCGCCTACAGAAATAATCCCCATACGCTTGATGAACTTAAGAGTAACATCCTTCATGCAATATCGTACATTACTTCTCACACACTTCGTAAAGTGTCGACTAATCTGGTAAAAAGAGTTCGATTGTGTGTCCAGAAAAACGGACATCATTTTGAACATTTACTGTGATTTGAGCATGTCTGACACCTGACAATAAAAATAATCGTTCAACCTTTGTTTGTCCTTTATTCTGTTTGTTAACATAATTCATCTGTCTTTAAAACTCAACCACAAAGGTTGATGTGCACGAGTTTTGAAACACCTGATATATATATATATATATATATATATATATATATATATATATATATATATATGTGTGTATATATGTATATGTATATGTATATGTATATATATATATATATATATATATATATATATATATATATATATATATGTATATATATATATATATATATGTATATATGTATATATATATATATATATATATATATATATATATATATATTATTACTTCCGTGGTTGAGTGGTAGAAGGTGCATGAAGAAAAATATCTATCTTCTAAAATCTACATTATTTATTTTTACATATATACAGTTTTATTCAAAGAATTATTAAAGATGAGAGCTTACATACGCTCAAACTTTCCTGTTTGCCTGCCACGAGAGTACTAGTCAAAACATAGTAAATATTAAACTTACATTGACATGCAGTGCCATCTAGGGGAGAAAATTAACACAAATTTCCAAACACTCCCCACCTGATAATTTGCTAAAATTATCACAAAGAAAAACATAAAATTATATGACATTCATATTCAAAACAATGAAAACAAATATTATGAGAATTCAAACTAAGAGTTGAAATTAAAAGTAACTTAGCAATTATAATAGATAATCTAATATAAAAAAAAGAAAGAGAAAGAAATTAAAATAGTAAAAAGTTTTTTTTTCAGTTCGGCAGTTCCAGAGGATACAAAAGTTGAATAGGTCTTCTAAGTTCAGTGTTTTTAGTTTTTACTTTGCATGACCTAACGAGTCCATCACGACCCTGAAAGACCTCGGTAATGCGACCTAGGTCCCATAAAAACTTTGATTTGTTTGTACCCTCAATGAGTACAACCTCGCCTTCCTTGAAATTTTCTTTAGAGGTTGAAGTGTTGAACACATGGAAATTCTTTAAATTTAACAAATATTGTGTTTTCCACTTTGTCCAAAGCTGCTGTAGGAGTTTTGTTTGGTATATCTTGCGTTTAACCAAAGAAACTCTGGACGAATTAGTATTGAAAAGTTCAGCAAAATTGAAAGGATATTTTATGTTGTGTCCCACCAACAAAAAATGAGCTGGTGTCAGAGGTTCAGGCTCATTGGCGTCGTTATAGATATAGGTTAGGGGTCTCTGATTGAGAACATTTTCGATCTCAGCCAAAATTGTTGTTAGTTCTTCAAAGGTTAATTGAGATCGTCCGAGGATTTTTCTCAAAGGCTCTTTAATTGTTCTCATCAATCTCTCGTAAAAACCTCCCCACCATGGGGCGAGTTCTACGATAAATTTCCATGAAATTCTTTCCGAAGAAATGAAGTCTTGAAGACTTTTATCTTTAACAATTTTATCAAAATAATCGAAATCTTTATTAGCGCACTTAAAAGTTTTGGCATTATCGGAATAAATTATGCGACAGTTTCCTCGCCTTGACAAAAAACGTCTTAGAGCTAATATGAACTTACTTGTTGACAAGTCAGAGACAAGCTCAAGATGTACTGCTCGTGTTACAGCACACGTGAAGAGAGCAATGTAACTTTTCACGACGTCTTTTCCTTCCTTCACATAAACAGGACCAGTAAAGTCAATTCCAGTAGTATAAAAGGCGGGAGTTTCATTCAATCTATCTTTTGGAATCTGTCCGGTAAGTTGACTTGCAGGTTTCGCTGAATATCTTCTACAGATTAGACAGTTATGGATGACCTTTTTTACTAACTGCCTTCCTTTAATTATCCAGAAATTTTGACGTATTTTTGATAGTGTCGCAGCAACCCCAGCATGAAGCATTTTATTGTGAACATGTAACACTATTAATTCAGTCAATCGGGAATCTTTTGGTAGTAGAATAGGGTGTTTTTCACCTAAAGTAAATTCTGCCTCGTTCATTCTTCCCTTTATTCTAATCAAATTATTTTCATCCAGGAATGGGGCCAAGGAAAAAATGTTAGAGTTTGAGGAAATAGGTCTTTTAGATTTCAGAGATTTAATTTCCTTTGAAAAATGTTCACTTTGGATTTTCCGGATAAAATACTGTTCAGCTTCTTTGAGTTCTCGAGCAGAAAGAGGACCGCTTTCAGAGGTTACTTTTCTCGCTCTAGCTGCAAATCGTTTTATCCATGCAAATATTCTCAGACATTTTAAAAAACTACTGTATTTTTTCAAATCTATAATTGGTTGAGTCAAGGCTACAGTATTCACTGCTACAGTTCGAAGCTCCTTCGAAATTAGCTCTTCATTACAATTGTCATCAGGTCGGTTGGAGGAGCTTTCACCAGGCCACAGGTGAACCGGTTGAGACAACCAAGGAGGGCCTGTCCACCACAAAGAACTCGAAAGGATCATTTTTGCAGATTCTCCTCTAGTAGTAAGGTCAGCAGGATTTTCCGATCCACTGCAAAAATTCCAACACTCAGGTAGAGAGAGTGCTTGTACCTGAGCCACCCGATTTGCCACAAAAGGTTTCCAAACTTTAGACGAACCTTTCACCCAGTGGAGCACTATTTTGGAGTCACTCCAAAAAAATATTTTTTGAGTGAAGGCTGGAAAAATGTTCTGAATATATTTACCTAGACGAACACCTACGAGTGCTGCCATCAACTCTAATCTTGCTAAAGTTAAAGATTTTAGAGGAGCAACTTTACTTTTCGAAATCACAAAACTAATTTTAATTTTTCCTTCAGTCGTAAAGTATCGGAGGTATACCACAGCCCCATAAGCCTTAGGGCTAGCGTCCACAAAAATATGTAGAGAAACTTCACTAACGTCTTCTGTTGAAAAAAGTTTACGTTGAATGTTGAAATTTTCCAGTTCAACAAGTTCAGAACACCATGTTCCCCACTTCTTTTCTAAGTCGTTTGGCAAGTTTTCGTCCCAATTTAGACCTCTTTGCCACATTTCTTGCATGAGAATTTTAACTCTTATTACAAAAGGACTAATTAGTCCGCAAGGATCAAATATTTTAGAAATCATGCTTAGCACATGTCGCTTGGTGATTCCAAATTCCACGGGATCCCTAACATCCTTTAAATCTAACTTAATTTCATCCTTAATATGATCCCACTTTAATCCCAAGAACCCTTCTCCAAGTCCAAAATCCATATTTTCCTCATACCCGTTTTCACGCCAAAGTTTATTTAGTTCCTCACAGTTAGTTTTTAATTTCCTCAATTTGAATCCAGCGACGCGCAATATTTCTATTGCCAAAGATGTTAACTTATAGGCATCCTGAGCATTTTTAGCTCCATCGTACAAATCATCGACATACAGAGAATTTAACATTTCATAACAATCAGGATAATCATCTTTAAATTTCCTAATGTGAAATTTCAAAATACAAGCTAGCGCGAACGGAGACGTCGTTAATCCGAATGGTAAACGATTAAGTTGAAGTGTTTGTACCGAATAATTCGGGTCGTCCGAAAACCACAAAAATTTTAGATACTTTCTATCCTCTTCCGCAATTTCTATCATAAGGAAAGCTTTTTCTAGATCTCCGCAAAACGCAACTTGATTTTCCCGAAATTTAAGTATTACATCTAATAAATTTGGATAAAGGTTAACTCCAGATTCAAGTGAATCATTCAAAGAATTTTTATTGTCATTTGCTTTAGAGCTGCAATCATAAACCATACGAACGCGAGTAGTCTGTCTATCCTGTCTTATAACTTCCCTGTGCGGCATGTAGTAACCTGAGTCTAAATCCTCATCAATACATTTTTCCACAATATTACATTCCAATTGATCCGATACAATTTCTTTATATTGGTCAGAAATTTCAAGATTTTTATCCAATTTAATTTTTAATGAATTAAAGCGTCTGCTCGCCACCTCATAATTAGAGTCCAATTCGGGGGGTGGTCCCACATTATCTTTCCACATTAATTTACAAACATAGCGCTCTCCGTTAAATTTTAAAGAGTCTTCAAAATTTTTGATTAATTGATTTTCCTTTTCCGATAAATTTTTAGTCTCATTCGGAAATTCTTCAATTTCCCAGAACATTCGCAAATCATTTGAAATCGCATTATTCACAATAATCATGTTCTCAGAACAACTACTTTCGTTTTTGTCCGCTCCAGTAACTAACCAACCGAAAGCACTATTCAAAGCTGATAAATGTTTATTAATAGGAATCTTTTCCTGATAAATTAGTTCCCAGCAAACATCTGCCCCTAAAAGAATATCTATATTATTTGAGCTAGCGGAATCATCAGCTAACCGCAAATTCCTTTTCAGCATTAAGTCTTTTATTTTTTCGTCTGGGTATTTAACGGTAGCACCTGTAATAGTCCTAGACACAAATAATTCCTGATTTTTTCGAAAAGGAGAATTTGTACTTTCGAGTGTTAATTCGACAACTCGATAAACTTTATCTGTTGGGCTTTTCATTCCGAAAGAATAGACTGACAAAACTTCATTCCGAATAGTTTTTAAATTCAATTTATTCGCTAACTTTTCACTTATAAAAGAGCGCGAACTTCCATTATCAAACATTAATCTTGATAAGCAAGATTTATTTTCCGATTTAGCTACGACAGTGCAAGTTTGCAAATAAACATTTTTAGAACAGTTCGTATTAAGATTACATTGAGAAACAGAACTTATAACTTCAGAAGTAGAGCTTGTCCTTTCATTTTCGGTTTCATTAGAATTTAAGCTACGCGAATTATTACAATTTTCCTTACTACGCTCTACCGGACCATTAGAAGGTTTACCATTTTTCCTACAAACTGATTTATGGTGAAATTTTGAAAAACATATTTCACACGAAATACCTAATCGACAGCTTCCGCTGGTATGTTTGGGCTTGAAACACGCCCAGCATCGTCCTTCAGACTTAAGTTTACTAATTTTTTGTTCTACATCAAATTTCCTACAATTTATGGATTCGTGGTTTAATTCGCAAAATATGCATGTATTTTTTACTGGTGCAAGTAATGTTGCAGCGGTTGAAAAATGTTTAGGTTTCGAATAATTTTTATGATACGTTTGTCCCGTTTGATAACTTTGAAAAGAGGTGCGTTTAGATTCGCAAACCTTGGAAGAATTCATTACAGTTTCACAAATTTCCCTTGATTCGACTTCATTTCTCAAAAAAGTCATAATATCCGAAGTTTCACAGTTCTTTTCCTTATTTCGTTTTCGGTGAAATTCCAAAACTAAATCTTGGGGTAACAATTTTAAGAGTAGGGGATTTAATAGATGACCATACGATCCTTCGGTTACATTTAGTGCGCGTAAATTTCTTATGTTTACCTCTATCTCATCATACAATTTGCGCAATCCTTTTACATAAGAGGAATTTCTTACCGGTTCTAAGTTAAGTAATTTGGAGATATACAAATTAATATTATAATCAGTGCGACCATAACGCTGCTTTAAAAGTTCAAGGCAAGAGTCGTAGTTCTTTTCATTTAATTCGAATCCAGCAACCACATTATAGGCGGGGGGAGAAAGCAAGGACTTTAAATACTGAAATTTTTCAATTTTAGTTAGGGAATCGTTCGACCCTATTGCGCTATCAAAGCAGTTAAGGAATTCCATGAAATTAGAATCACCAGAAAAACGCGGAATTTCCAATTTAGGCAATTTTAATGCCGTAAAATTATGTTCAGTAACATTTGAGGTGTTATTACTTCCATGGGAACTTTGATCGTCCCTTTTATTCATTTCTTTAATTTTATTTTTGAGTTTAATTTTAGTCGTAATAATTTTTTCATCATTTTCTTCCGATTGAGCAATTTCGGTTTTAAATTTAACTGGATCCGATATGAGATCTTCAATTTCTAAATTATACTCCTTAAGTATTTTTTCTTTCGTTTCTAACAACTCAATTAATTCTGTTAGATTTTCAACAGTTTCATCTTCATAATTCAAAGTTTGAATCTTTTTTATCAATTTCGTTATATTAGCTCTTACTGTGCTTCTTTTTTCTATGATTTTTGCAATCTTATCCATTTTTATTTATTATAAAAGACCTTACCTTTAATTAAGGTATCCGTAATAGTAAGAACAGCTAATCCGAAGAAAAATTCTTATTTCTATTCAGCATCCAAAAGCTGAAGGAATCCGTTGAGCCATTTTTTTTTTCAAGCACAGCAGGTGTCCATTCCAATCAAAAAAAAATTCAGTTCCACTTCACAGCCGATATGCACCATATTACTTCCGTGGTTGAGTGGTAGAAGGTGCATGAAGAAAAATATCTATCTTCTAAAATCTACATTATTTATTTTTACATATATACAGTTTTATTCAAAGAATTATTAAAGATGAGAGCTTACATACGCTCAAACTTTCCTGTTTGCCTGCCACGAGAGTACTAGTCAAAACATAGTAAATATTAAACTTACATTGACATGCAGTGCCATCTAGGGGAGAAAATTAACACAAATTTCCAAACATATATATATATATATATATATATGTATATATATATATATATATATGTATATATATATATATATATGTATATATATAGGTATATCCATAAAACATACCAATTTGAATTAAATTCTCAAAAAATTTCCATCTCAATTACTCTAGTGGTTAAATTTTATCTGTTACCGTATTTTAATATTTTTTGTCAATTTATTTCCTTGTTATGCACGTGACTCAAAATTAATTTAAAGTATTACAAAAAAGAAAAGAAACCACGTGATCACCATTTTATAAATTAAATTCTAAAAATAAATCTTGAATAATTCACCAAAAATCGGAAAACGGAGGTAAAGTTTCGAAAAAAATTTTATTTTAAAGGAATTTAAAGGCCTTTCTCTTGATATAAATGTTTTAATCCTAAGATTATTATTTTAAATGCAAACTTTAAAAAAAGTTACACAAACAGCTTAAAAATTTAATTTAAAAAATCTAAGAAGAATTTTTCTCAAAATCTTTCTTAGTGCACCCCTACACTATAAGAAGAATCGCCATACAAAATTTCAACCCTTTAGGTCCAGCGGTTTGGTCTGTGCGTTATCTGTCAGTTAGTCAGTCAGTTACTGAACTACTTTATACATATATATATATATATATACATACATACATACATACATACATAAATAAATAAATAAATAAATATATATATATATATATATATATATATATATCCCCTTAGTCCTGTCAGGGGCAACAAACTCCCCCGTTTGCACGGAAGAGATTCTTTTTCCCAATTTTTTTAACTTAAAGAATCTTGAAAAAATTTCCAAATAAAGGTTGCAAAATGTGTTTCCTTTTTTCAACTGATAACAGATGGCAGTACTAACCATTTTTCTGCTTATTTAACTGGAATACATTGAATGAAAGTACAAAAAAGACTAGATTTAGGCGTTTGCAATGTGCAAACGGCGCCCCTCAAAGGGTTAGTGTCCGTTCTTGGGAAGGGTGAATGAAATTTCCCCTTCTAATTACGGAAGGAGTCGGAGAAATGGGCCCCTTAAGCTAAAGAATAAGCTGTCTTAAAAATTTTGATCTAGAAGAAAAATTTTGAATGTTTGTTTTCCGCAAAAAGATAAAAAATCAAAGGATAAAAAATTTCCCCTTTTAAAGTGATAAAAAATTTATAAATTAAATATTTGGTCGCTTTTTATAAAATTTTTATAAATCATGAATACTGAGGGCAAAGTATTTAGAAACTTGTTCACATGCCCTGGAGGGAAAAAATAATGACAAGATTGATTATATATTGATTAAGCAGATGTATTAAAAACTAATAAATAAGAATTAGAATTAGAATACTAATAATACTAATAATGGATAATAATAATAATTAATAAATATACAAAAACATAATAAATATTAATGGTATAAGAGTAATAGTAATACCGCTTTAAATTTTTCAGAAAGAAATTTTAAATTGTTCAAGTATTATTTATGTGTGCACAGATTTTAACGTAAATGCCCATTTGAATAAAAAAACATTTTAAAAGGCTTTTAAATGACGATAACAAAATATGTCAAAAAACAGGCATTTCTGCTTCAATTTTATGAAGTTTAGATCAGAAATCTACAGCTTTATGCCGTAAGTTTTTTGAATGTCCTTCTTTTTGATTTTTTCCGTGTTGCTGTACTTGTTTTCAATTTATGCTCTCCTGATAAGGTTTTCTTGCGGGTTTTTTCCTTTTAATTTTCTCTTTGCTGTTTCTCACTCTAAATATGTACCATTTGCGATTTATTTCACTTTTTCTCATTTTTTTAAAAACCTTTCTGTTATTGTTTCAAATATCTTTGATGTAAATGTAAACCCAACTTTATGTTTATATATATATATATATATATATATATATATATATATATATATATATGTGTGTGTATAGATAGATAGATAGATAGATAGATATATAGATAGATATAGATATAGATACAGTGGAACCTCGATTGATCGTTCCTTGATTAATCGTTTTACCGTACGTGTCGATTATTTTATCTAGTCCTGATGATAATATTTATTTGTTATGTTTCCGCATGTATCGTTATATATATATATATATATATATATATATATATATATATATATATGTGTGTGTGTGTGTGTGTGTGTGTGTGTGTGTGTGTGTGTGTGATCAGTCTATTATTTTTGAAGTTTGCATTGTTAATACCTTAGACCGATGATTCTGAGCTTGTTAAGATCAGAGACACATACGTGAAACACAGTTTGTTACAATGTTTGATAACAATGGTTTTCCTTATCTGAAGTTTAACTAAATTTCATTACTTTTTTGTTTTTGTTTTTAAAGTTAAAAGCATTAATTTACCGAAAGCCAAATGTTAAAGTAATTTACTTTTATTAACACTTTTTATATGAAAATGTATAAAGAGGAAGGTCTTGCAGTTGAAATTACAGCCAGGAAAGATTTTCACCTCTTAAGAGACTAAATCTTTCCACATTATTCTGATAGATGGCGCCTAACGCCGATTTCAACTTTTGAGGTCACATGAAAGTAAATATTATAAATAAATAAATAAATAATCACTTCTGAACAAATAAACGACAGTTTCACTTTGACATTACTCCTTCGTCTAGCTGCGTCTAACAAACAAAAATCTTTGTAGATCTAAGGTTTATGTGCAGTAGGTCGCAACCCTCATTATCTAAAAAATTGAGTTCTTAGTACCACTATTACGAATTAGTTTTCGCCGCTTGCTTGTAATATCGCGTAAGCATGCACCCATATATATATATATATATATATATATATATATATATATATATATATATATATATATATATATATATATGTATGTATATATACATATATGTATGTGTATATATATATTATAAATTCCCTAGTATCTTCTTTAAACATCGTAATAATATATCACACTTCCTCACAAACACACGCTTGGATTAAAATTTTCTGTGATTTATTTAAAAAAACAAAAGAAATGCCATTTATGTTATCTAATTTCTTGTAAGCTATAAATCGCGTCTATTTATCGAAATACAAACATTTATTCGTCTGTCAAGGAAGTGACCAACAGTTTTAAACTCTTTCAATTACCTACGAAAAACGCGCACTTCAAGGTTGTATAAAGCACTCGTTATACCATGTGCGTCATTTTAAACCCTCGATTTGCCGTTCTTTACTTTATGTATGCAATATAACTTGTATTTTTATTTCTATCATAATGCTGTGTGATCACTTTTCAAGGGGCTCTTGTCCTTGGCTGATTGGGAAGACTGAGATATATATTTCATTTCAGCAAATGTACTTATATAAATAAATTACGGCGTAGTGGTCCACAGGGATGAAGTAAAAAGTTTAAAGGACTCTAAGATCGATTTAGTTCCACATGTCATGATTTGGGAACAGAGCAACTGATGTGTTGCTTCTTAGACTAAGTCTGACTGACACAAAATGAATATTCAATTTCAATGGTTCGAATTTTTAATGGAGCAGAAAAAAAATTGAGATCTGGTGATTACCCGCAGACTGTGTCACAGAATATGCTAACTCTGTGTGCAATGCTTTCGCACAGTTTTCAACAAGATTGAGAAATCAGTGAAAGCCTTAACTTTTCCAATTACGGCGAAACTTCTCTATGGCGACCAGTAAAGGTTCTGAAAATAAGTGGCCGTTTGGAGGGGTCGCTGTCGAAAAGAGGTTTCTTCCATTACATAGGCTCTATGGAGTCTTTAATCGGTTCTCAACAAAATATGGCCGTTTAGAGGGGTGGCTGTCGAGAAGAGGTTTCTTCCATAATGTTGGTTCTATGGAGTCTTTAATCAGTTCTAAACAAAATATGGCCGTTTAGAGGGGTGGCTATCGAAAAGAGGTCTAATGAGGTTTCCTCCATTACATAGGCTCTATGGAGTTTTTAATCTGTTCTGAACAAAATATGGTCGTTTAGAGGGGTGGATGTTGAAAAGAGATTCCTTCCATAACACTGGCTCTATGGAGTTTTTAATCGGTTCTGAACAAAATATGGCTCTTTAGAGGGGTGGCTGTTGAAAAGAGGTTTATTCCATTACATTGGCTCTATGGAGTCTTTAAATGGTTCTGAACAAACTATGGCCGTCTAGAGGGGTGGATGTTGAAAAAAGATTTCTTCCATTACATTGGCTCTATGGAGTCTTTAATCGGTTCTGAACAAAATATGGCCGTTTAGAGGGGTGGCTGTCGAAAAGAGGTTACTTCCATAACATTGGCTCTATGGAGTCTTTAATCGGTTCTGAACAAAATATAGCCGTTTAGAAAGGTGGCTGTCGAAAAGAGGTTTCTTCCATAACATTGGCTCTATGGAGTCTTTAGTCGGTTCTGAACTAAATATGGCCGTTTAGAGGGGTGGCCAGCTAGAGAAGTTTCATTGTATTACTGAGCCAAAGCGATATTTGTCGTGCGGTCAATAAACTAGTTTCTCATACCGCGAGGCTAGATTGGGGGTGACAATCGAAACGCGCACGTGTTTGGGATTAAGTTAAGTGAAATTCACATCTGTTTATCGTGAACAATAAGTCACCGAACACTTAATTCCGTCAGTCATTGTTCTCTGCTAAGGCGGGTACATTTATTGACACAGCGGATCTTCAATCGCGATGTTACTTAAGGTGGATTCTTATCCCATAATTTTTCCATTCACGGATCGTAATGCCTTAATTGAATCGATTTGTGGTGATTACTGTGTAATTTTAGCACGGGTCAAATGAAAAATTACTTACATTGGAGGAAGTCGATTACCATAATCGACTACCGTACTACTATATAGTCGACTAGCTGAATACCCGTGCTTCGCTACGGAGTACATTCAAATTAAATACAACTATCAATGTATGCAATTAATGCCATATATATATATATATATATATATAATAAATACAACGATCAATGTATGCAATTGATGTAAAAAACGAAAAAATATATTTATAAGAAAAATCTTAACGGATATTTTTATAGACAAAATAATGTAGATGAAAATATTCAAATTAAATCTAATAGAACATATTAAAGAATATAGTACAGTTAATATAGTACAGTTTGAGGAACATTTATTTTACTGTATTTTAATATTTTTTGGATAGTTACCAATCGTCTGCCGCATTAGCAAGAAAAAAAATATTTTTTTGTCTATTTCATTGTTTTGCACGTGACGCAAAATTAGTTTAAAGTATCACAAAAAGTAAAGAAACCACGTGATCAGCATTTAATAAATTAAATTCTATAAATTAACCTTTAAAAATTCACCAAATAAAAGAAAATGGAGGTAAAGATCCGAAAAAGATTTCATTTTAAAGGAAATTTTATGATCTTTCTCGTGATATAAATTTTATAACCCTCGAATTATTATTTTAAATGCAAACTTTAAAGAATGTTACAAAAACAGCTTAAAAATTTAATTTAAAAAAATCTAAGAAGAATTTTTCAAAAATTTCTCTTAGTGCACCCCTACACTATAAGAAGAATCGCCATGCAAAATTTCAGCACTTTAGGTCCGGCGGTTTGTTCTGTGCGTTATATATCAGCCAGTCAGTCACTTACGGAACTGTTTTATATGTATAGATTATCGTATTCTTCAAAGGGTAAGATAAATTTTCAAGTTTGAAAAAAACAGGGTAAAGTTATTTACATCTACAGAATAACTAGCGATGAGGATAAAAAAAAATGCTCGCAGCTTGCTCAAAAATAATGAGCGCATATTTCAGAACTTTGACCTTCGCCATTACGAGGTTAGATATACTCAGGCTTAGCCCCGCCCTCATGTGGGTTAAGCGATTTTTTTATTTACTTGCATTTTTCTTCTTCGGCTATCAATACCTTTCCCTCTTAAATTGCTTTCTCGGCTTCAACGTCGGCAAAATAAAAAAATCAAGAGTGAGAGATGTAATATGAGACTAAAACAAAGTAAATTAATTAGGAAATTACTATATATTCGTTGCAAAACTGGCGTATTTCTGAAAAGGAAAGAATAATGTTCTAGTTATTTATTTTTTTAAAGGGAAATTTTTCACTTAAGGGGAGTGGTCACTTTTACGTACCTTTAAAAGTATCATTTTTAGACCTATGTTCGATTGTATGTACTACTCATGATTTTTGCTTCATTGACAGGACATTTTTTAAATAACTGCCTATAATACTTTTTATTATATATGCAATATTTCAAGGTAATTAAAAATAATAAAATTATTTTTTATGCATAAAAAGTGATTTTTTTAAATCGAGCATTTTACAGTCAACTACTGTGCGCATTCTGTCAAAATAAATTATTAAGGTACAGTAATAACTAGTTACAATATGTGATTACAATACTTCAGGCAACAAAATCCACCAACATATTTGAACCTTAACATATTTTAATTTTTTAAAGAATTCTTTTATAAGCTTTTACTCAGTCATTTTTGAAATTTCTAATTAAAAATATCACGTACGTAATTTTTTAAATATATTTTATAATAATGTTGGTGGATATTGTTGCCTGAAGTATTGTAATCACATATAGTAAGCAATTATTACTGTACCTTAATAATTTATTTTGACAGAATGCGCACAGTAGTTGACTGCAAAATGTTCGATTTAAAAAAAATTATTCACTTTTTATGCATAAAAAATAATTTTATTTTTTTTAATTACCTTGAAATATTGCATATATAATAAATAGTATTATAGGCAGTAACTCAAAAAATTTCATGTAAATCACGCAAAAATCATGAGTAGTACATACAATCGAACATAGGTCTAAATATGATACTTTTAATGGTATGTAAAAGTGACCACTCCCAGTTCTGATCAAAATATGGCCGTTTAGGGGGGGGGGGGGGGGGCAAAAAGAGGTTTCTTCCATAAAACTGAATAACTAGTTTAAGAAAAATAATTTTTGCAAATTGCTAGAAGATAATTTGCGCATTTTTCAAAACTTTAATTATTAAGAATTACAAGGGCAGACCTTAGCACAATTAGTCCCGCCCTTATGTGGGTGAGGCGATTTCCTCTCTCTTCATTTATCTCTTTTTGCTATCAATACTTGACCTGTAAAACTGTTTTTCCTGCCTCAACACAAGTATATAAAAGAAGCAAACGGGAAAAAAACATAATATAAAACACATGTAATGTTAAATATATCCATAAATAAATTTGTATATTCAATATTTTCAATATGCTTTTGTGTTTGTATTTAATTTTAAAAGATATGAACCCTAGTTTTTATCATTTATAAAATCACTCAAGCTCCCTAAACGTCATGAACGTTCCATGGAGTTATGAGTTGTATTTTGCATTAACCTTAAAAGTGCTTTAAATTGTAAATTGAATCTGTAACAAAAGAAAGCTTTCGGAATGATTTAGACCAGGGATTCCTAACGGGGTCTTGGTGGACCCCTTGGGGGCGATGGAAGTTTAAAAAGGGTCTATAGTATTCCATGGATCTATTGGGGGTCGATGATAAATTTTTGTTTTACATTTAATCTAATTTTTTAGGAATGTAATCATTAGATAATAATATCCGTTTTAATATGTATAAATACAGATTTTCATAGAGCGGAGTGATCCACCCATCTAGAGTCGAATGTCATGACGCTTTTGTATATGTCTCGAATGAAATTATATTATAATTACATATGAGTCAGTAAATGTGTTTAGTAAAATTTATATCTATATTCGTTATGTTAGTTATTGTGACTATACGATGATAAGCAATTTCAGGCCAAACATTAAAAAAATTGTATCAATGCTTCAAGCACAACCACCACATTAATTGAAATCGAAATTTTGAGTGATTACAATCTGTGTTTCTGAAATCTTGTTTATATTTCTGAAATGAAAAGTGAAAATAGTACAAAAATAATAAAACATAAAACTAATGAACCACTTTTTCTAATTTTTTTGTTCATATTCTTAGTCAAATTGTTATCTTTAAGTGTTTTATGTGCAATTATTAGTGTTATAATTATGTTGTATGCTGCATATTATAGAGAAAAATATGAGGGGGTCGATGTAGGGAAAAGATTGGGAACCGCTGATTTAGACTGTTTTTCAAGACTGATTATAAATAACTTTAACAAGATTCCGTTGACTGGTTCTGTTATTGAGCATTTTTTCTAGCTTGTGCATGTGTTATTAGTATTCTACTTTTGGCAAGAGGTATATTTGTTCTTGATGACTTGAATTTTAAGTTGGCTTTACAGGTTTTAAAAAAATATTTATAGCATTACAGTCATATTTATTATAATGGTCAGACTATCCAAAACACAACTTCGGTTTATTAGTACCGTTAGAAGGTGACAGTGCTATAATAAATTTTCTCAGATGTTCCATTAATCAGAAATGAATTACTACTTTGTCGGCCGGGTGTCCGAACGTTTAGGGATCAGGCAATAGGTCTAGAGTCATAGTAGTAGTCACTCTAGCATCAGGCTAGAGTCTGTGTTGGAGTAACGATAGTGGCAGGGCTGTTTGTAGCCGTTTGGTACCGCTGTAGGTCTCGGTCTATTTAACCTCTGTGTAGCAAAATGGTGTCTGTTTTCCCTAATTAAAATCCCTTGCAAAACGCTGGCGTGTATATGACACCACACGTTACGTTTTTTTAAGGGCAAAATTGGCCCCAAGTGCTTCAGAGCTTAGGTCAATCTTTAAATAGCAACATACTGGCGTGCAAATGACGTTCCCATACTTAGGATCTGTTCACATAGAATCCGGAGCGTTAGCGTAAACCAATCATATACCAATTTTCTAAAAAAAATCCGACTTCTTTGTGAGCCCTTTCTTGCAAACCGCCCTTCTTTATGATAATTTCTTCTTTTTTTTTGATTTTTAAAAGTTTTTGCAAACTTTTAGCTCCCCCCCATATATATATATATATATATATATATATATATATATATATATATATATGTCAAAACATTAATTGAGAAAATTACAGGGGGCTTTAGAATAGCAAAACTTAACATTAAAATCATTGTCAAGTTCCACCGAGGGAATCTATTTTAGATGTGCAGGTTTAGCGCGCGAAGATATTGCTGACATAAACAAAAGACGATTCTGGAAGTTTCCATGTGGTATTTTGAGCATGCGCGATAGGGGAGACGCTCTGAGGAGAATATAGAAGTAGTAGCAGATTAGGCTGGAAGGCCGTTGTTAACGGACGCGCGCTGCTCAGCGACGCGGAGTTTTTTGAAAATGGCGATGCCCGGAGTGATAGACTGAGCGTGGTTCTCTCGAAAATAAAAGAATAAAGTGGTTGACTTGAATTATGGACTGTTTATTGATCAAAGTGCCTTCCACTCGCCAACCATGTTAAAGGACACGATGACTGCAGGCATATTTATTATAGCGGGTGTAAATCCAACGCCCGTCAGTTATAAATAAATATATAGATAAATAAATAAATAAATAAATAAATAAATATATATATATATATATATATATATATATATATATATATATATATATATATATATATATATATATATATATATATATATATATATATATATATATATATACAGTCGATTCCGGTGAATTGGACAGCGGGTTAATCGGACCAGCCGGTTATTAGGACCGAAATGATCGCGGCCCGATGTGGTCCGATTAACCGGAATCTGTAAATCGGACCACATCGAGTACTGTATATATATATATATATATATATATATATATATATATATATATATATATATATAGTCTCGTTACCCGCCATTGGAAAACATTACTCCTTATGGGAAAAGTTCGCCAGGCAAGCGTCGTTTTCGGTACTCGTGCTGCCTTCTGGAACCAATTAACGACGATTACCGAGGTACCACTCTATATTCATTACTTAGAGTCTCTCTGAAAGAAAAAAATAGAAATCTGTCTGTCTTTAAAACTTGCCTCAGGCCCCACAAGGCATCGGCCTGGCTCTGCTAGGTCACTGACAGGTTTTATTGCTTTTATTGTCGCCTGCCCTCCGCGATTTTCATTTATTTTTCTAGGTAACTAAAGGTAGAATTTTCCAAAAAATTACGTAAAGATTTTTAAAAGCTGAAGCGTATATTTAGGGGGAACTTTTTTCCAGACTGAACGAGCTTGATTTTACTTTATGCTAATGCGATTTAAAATTTATTAACGAGTAATTCTAACGAGATAAGGAACGCAACGTTATATAACCGTCTCCAGAAAGACAATGCCACGAACTGTAACCAAAGCACTCCGTCTCGTGCTGAAACACGTGACATTCTTCAAATATCCAGTCTCGAGTGGCAATATTTTGACTACAGAAGAAAAACCGGTATTAAGATTCTCTACTAAGTACCCGGCGCTTGTCTTTTTTTATCTGTGTGTGCTTTGTTTTGTTTTCATTTTGCAAAACTTTTAACTGCGTACAAGCCGGTTGTGCGCTTCTGTTGGAACTAATACATGTGGAAATCTCTGAAGATGATTTTTATTCGTGACGCTACACCGCTTCAACAAAAATCTTATATAATCCGTTATTTTCGAAAGAACAATCGAGAGCGTCACGATGGTCTTCCTTTTTTTTTTGAGAGCTTATCGTGAGTGGTTATAAATCACGTTGTCTTTGTTTAGATCGAGTAACGAAAGTTGGTGGTATAATTATATAAAACGCATGTAGACAGGTTACATAACGAATGTAATGGCGGAATTTTAATCGCGATACAGCGCGATACAGGTGTGTGGGGTCTCTGTTGTTGCTATCCAATAGAGCCGGTCCCGTAGGTCAGGCGCCGAGGCAACCGTCACCACTGGCGACTCCAGGGGGGGGGGGCAATTGTCCCTATTGCCCCCCCCCCCCAAAATAGCCAGGAGTATTTTTTTTTCCATAGCCTAAAATTATATAATCGTAGACCTAATACTAAATGAGTTTAAAATGAGACGATGTTTATTACTTATATATATATATATATATATATATATATATATATATATATATATATATATATATGTATGTATATGTATATATATTTTAATATAATATAATATATTTATATATATATATATATATATATATATCTAATATATAAAAATGAATGTTTGTATCTCTGTAATTGTATAGAAATCCACAGTTTAGGAGCAACGATCGTGAAATTTTACATACAGGCGTCTTTAAAAACAGCCGAGGGTCTGAAGAACTTCAAAAATCGAAATTAATTATCGTTGATTTTTAATTAATAAAAAACCAACAATTTGTAAGCTGTTACACTTTGTGGAATCAACCCTCTGAATATGGCGTCCACGTTAGGGTTAGCTGGCAAACAGCGAGCGAAAAGATAAAAATAAATAAAATCAAAAAGTTTCAAGTTATATATTAAACCAGAATAATAAATGAAAATAATAATCTTTCAAGTCAGATTTTATACTCTAAAATAAATCGGATCCAACGGCATATTGACGCTCTCACACGCGATGGAAAATTCGAATCAACCACGCTAAGTGTCACGATCTTTTTTAATCGCTACTGCAACCTCCCTAGCTTATGTCTTTGTGTCTATTGAAGAGTTAAAGACTAAGCTTCTATCCTGCTAACTTATTTCTCATTTAAATCTCCTCTTACTCCATAAATGTATGTATATTCACCAACCCATAGCAACTTTCCAAAAAACTCATTTCGTATATTTTTTACTTTACTCAACAGTGTTGTGAATAATCGTGGCGCGTTCGTTAAAACTGTTCATTTGGTACACCGTAAGACTCGTTTTCGAGTCTGGGATCGTGCAAATTTTGCTAAACCTGTATTTTCAGCTTTTTATGAAGGCTTTTTTATTTTAGCTTTTATTTTATTATTTTTTTAATTATTATCTTTATTTTATTTTATTATTTTTTAAATTATTATTTTTATTTTATTTTATTATTTTTTAAAATTATTTTTATTTTATTTTTTTTCAGCTTTTTTATGATGAAAGACCGAATATAGCTGAAATCTGAGGAGTTTATTATACATTTATATATTTTTAATTGGTTTTCATATTATTAATGTGTATAACATTTCGTATGCTTTTTTTTCTATGTTATTTATACTGTGTTTAGTTTTTTAATGGATTTTGGTAGGTTTATTATAAATTTATATATTTTATGTTTCACTTTCCAGGATTTTTTGCTCCAATGATAAAGGCTAAATCTTTTCTATGTTATTTATACTGTGTTTAGTTTTAAAATTGATTTTGGTTAACAAACATTCATCAATAATTTATTTCTGGGCATTGTATTGCTAACAATTAGGATAACGAACAATTTTTGACGGATGCGATTCTCGATTCATAGATGTTCAATAGATGGCGCCACTATTTTAAACTTTTAGTATTCCATAAACCAACACTTCCTAAACGTTCGTTTAGGAGGTGTTCCTAAACGAACGGTACATTAAAATTAAATACAATGTCAGTGTATGCAATTAATGCCAATCAATATATATATATATATATATATATATATATATATATATATAATAAATACGACGATCAATGTATACGATTGATGTAAAAAAAAACAAAAAATATATTAATAAAAAATCGTAAGGGATATTTTTATAGACAAAATAATGTAGAAGAAAATATTCAAATTAAATCTCATAGGACATACTAAAGAATATAGTACAGTTAATGTAGTACAGTTTGAGGAACATATCTTTTACATTATTTTAATATTTTTTTTAATAATGTCCAATCGTCTGCCGCATTAGCAAGAAAAAAAGTATTTTTTTGCCTATTTCGTTGTTATGTGAAGATAAATTTATTTAAAGTAACAGAAAAAGAAATCACGTGATTAGCGTTTAATAAATTAACCTTTTACATGCCAATGTTCCTTTTTTGGAACACCATCTTTAATATTTTTTTAAAAATAAACTGTGATATCTGTCAGTTTGAAAAAATTACCGTATATTATAGAAGGCATGATTGATTTTTTGACTTTTTTTTTTCAAATATGAATATTTTAGCGTAGAAAAATTTCTAAAAATCAGCTTTTTTCACAATTTTTACAGTACGTAAGAAAAAAAATTCTATAAAATTCCTAAAAATTCAAATCCACCCAAAAATTTCCCCATCGTACTTGCAAAGGACAAGTTTAACGAGTTAATAAAATAAATTAAAATAATAACAAGAAATATTTCCTCAAGACTGCGTAAAAATGCAATGTTCCAAAAAAGGAACATTGGCATGTAACGATATACAAAAGCAGTGATATCACACGTGATCAGTGATTCTGCCGTCAATCAGTGATTCTGCCGTCTGAATACGTAGAAAATTCAGCCGAACTTACAAAGCTGTACGCCCTACAAAAAGGAGACTCTTTAGACGTCGACGCAAATGACATTCGGCAGTTTCTTGGATTACTGTTGTTTAGTGGCTACCACTCAGTACCTGATGAAAATATATATTGGAGCTCTCAGGAAGATTTGCATATCCTAATTGTTAACAATACAATGCCCAGAAATAAATTTCGGATGTTAAAAAAGTATTTCCACATTGTTGATAATAGTAAATTGGAACCAGGCGATAAATTAGGAAAAATTTCTCCCTTTTATAAAGAGGTTGGAAAAAATTTTCGTCAATTTGGATTTTTTCATGAAAATATGAGTATCGATGAATCCATGGTTCCGTGTTATGGGCATCGTTCGGCTAAGGTGTTCATACGTGGAAAGCCAATTCGCTTTGGTTTCAAAGTTTGGATGATCTGCTCAGCAAATGGTTATCCTTATGCTATGTCTATCTACGGTAGAAAAAGTTCGAAAAATGAAAATTTGCCACTTGGATCAAAAGTTGTCTCCGAACTATTATCTTTTATTGACAATCCAGAGAAACGCAAAATATTTTTCGATAACTTTTTTTACATCGTACAGTCTGCTGACAGATTTATCTAACAAAGGCTTTAAGGCAATCGGCACAGTGCGAGATTCCAGAACGGGACAATGTTCTCTTAAAACAGCAAAAGAAATATCGAAATTTCAACGTGGAGAGTTTGATTACCGATGCGATGGAGAAGTTTATATGCGCCATTGGAACGATAGTTTTGTTGTAACTATTACATCAAATTTTATCACTCACGAACCATTAGGAAGAGCAAAAAGATATGTCCGAGCTAAAATAAAAGTCGATTTTCCTTAACCTTACATTATAAAATTATATAATAAAGGAATGAGTGGAGTACACCTGTTGGACCGACTTCCTGGAAGTTATCGACCAAAGTTACGCAGCAAAATATGGTACTTTATTCCCTGATCATAATGTGGCATGTAAAAGGTTAAATTCTAAAAATTAATCTTTAAAAATTCACCAAAAATCATAAAATGGAGGTAAAGATTCGAAAAAGATTTCATATTAAAGGAATTTTTATGATCTTTTTCGTCATATGAATTTTATAACCCTCAAATTATTATTATTTTTAATGCAAACTTAAAAAAAGTTACTAAAACAACTCAAAAATTTAATTTAAAAAAAATCTAAGAATTTTTCAAAAATCTTTCTAAGTGCACTCCTACACTATAAGAAGAATCGCCATGCAAAATTTCAGCCCTTTTATTTCCCGCGGTTTGGTCTGTACGTTGTATGTCAGTCAGTCAGTCAATCAGTCAGTCAGTCACGGAACTGTTTTATATATACATATTATTGTTACTATTTTTATATCGTAAGTTAACTTCATGCGCACGCATTATTTTCCTATGCTTTTTTTTGTCTTTATAATAGCGTAATTTTCATATGATTTTAAACAACAATAATTTTTAACCGGCATTCAATTCGCTGTTAAAACTTTATATTTACACCCTATTTAAAAGAAGTAGGGTGTAAATTTTTCAAAGAGGATGTTTCAACACCCAACTTCAAAGAAGTAGGGTGTAAATTGTAGGGTAGAAAGTTGGTAAAATCAAAATTTTGTGCAATGTATTTAATTTCTCGATTAAAAGTAGTTTTTTTCTAAAAATTAATTTATTTCGCTTGAAAAGCTAAATATTTTATGCACGCGGTTTATATTATTATTACTATCTTTATATCATAAAGTTAACTTCATACGCGAGCATTATTTTCATATGCTTTTTTTATTATTATCTTTATAATAGCTTTATTTTCATATGCTTTTAAACAACTATCGTTTTTATTTATATTATGTTGGTTTTTTATTAATTAAAAATTAAGGGTAATTAATTTCGATTCCGGAAGTTCTTATTATCTTTATTTTCATATGCTTTTTCATTTACGAATTATTCAAATGTTGGTTAAAAAACTTATGTAATTCATACATTTGCGTGAGTTTAATTATTGTAATTAATAAATTTATATTTCTGGAGAGGATGTTTCAGGTTTTAGTGGTACTATGATAAAAGGCTGAATCTACCAAAATTCTGAGGAGTTTAATATGGAGAGAAAAGGAATTTAATATGTAGAGGATGTTTATAGGAGTTTAATGGGGAGAGGAGTTGAATGGTTTGCAGCCCTCAATCAAACACTTCATTTTTTAAGAGGCAACGCTAGAGTCATATCATGGTTCTATTGGAAATTTCAGCTAAACCTGTAATTTCAGCTTCTTTTTTTGCCCAAATGATAAAAGGCTAAATCTAGCTGAATTCTGAGGAGTTTATTATAATTTTATATATTTTTTATTGGGTTTTCTATTTATTCATGTGTATAAGATTTCACATGTTTTTTCTATGTTATTTATAATGTGTTTAGTTTTAAATTAATTTTGGTTAGCAAACATTAGACAATTTGACATTTTTACTTTTCAGATTTTAGTGCTTCAATAATGAAAGGCTGAAATTCCTGAATTCTGAGATGTGTATAACATTTCACATATACTTTTTCTATGTTATTTATACTGTGTTGATTTTGGTTAACAAATATTGTTAAAATCCAGGGCAATGCCGGGTACTTCAGCTAGTATATATATATATATAACCCTAAGATCCGACGTTGCCCCCCAAAAAAACTCTGGAATGGATCCGCCCCTTACCGTCACTGGTACAGAATTGAAAGAGGCGCCAAAATGAGCCATAGTAAAAATAGGAAATTCTTAACGAATGACGAAAAAACATTAATAGTTTAATCTGATGCATGACTGAATTCGTAAAAGTTACACAAATATAAGCGAATATTCAGGCTAAATTTTATAATCTGCTGAATTTGAGATCACGAGAAACAAATTTTGAATGCCTCTTTCCAAACGTTGTTGTAGCTCTAAGAATTCTACTTACACTGCCCGAAACTGTACCTGCTGCTTGTAGAGTTTTTAACTGTGCGCTGAATACCCATTGTTTTTGTATCCTCCTTGCTCACTTGCGAGCGACCATATTTTGTAGACCGTGCTTTGGTTTTTTGTCGTGCGTGGCGCGTCGAGCGGTCTTTTGAAATGAAAAACAACAGAACGCATCGAAAATAAATACGATGTCGGTTGACTACATAGTTTTCTTGAGTACTCGATTCTAGTTTTTAATACTACTGATAAGCAATTTTTCTAAACTGAAAATTTTAGAGAATTATCTAAGAACGATGACCCAAGAGCGATTGAAATAGCTAGCAATAGTTTCTATTGAAAAGTCAGCATCTAAAACAATTAATTATAGAAGCAATCAAGCTATTTGCTGCAATAGAGGCTCGAAGAATGATTTAATAATTATTTTTACTGCTTAATAAATTATATTCAAACTTATATACTTTTTCGGCTTTTTTTAAGTTCTGTATTTTTAAATTTTTTTTAACAAATAAAACTTTTTAATCAATACTTATTTTTTCAAAATGATCGTTATTTTGATGGATCGGCCCGGCTCTGTTGTCCAGTTACAGTAAAGCCCTACTGGTTTGCAATGCCCATAAAAGGAACGAGCGGAAGTGCTTCGTATGTACGAGGGTGTTTCAAAAAGTAACATCAAATTGAGCATTTTGAGATATATTATTACCAGTTCCTAGTACGGATTCGGTGATTGAATGGAATAAGACAGAATGAAAACAAAGATTTATTTGCAGGAAGAAGAGATACTACAGCTTACAGATCGCTAGAAACTGACTACAGTGCTTCTAACACAATCTCTAGTTCACAGAAGTACGGAAAAACTCAACACAAAAGACGCCGCACCAAGTCGCACTTATCGCGGCATAAATCTCAGCAATTCTCCAAAGAAAATCTCACAGTTGACAGCAGCGCTTTTGACCAGTTCCAAGCACAATTCAAAACTGAGCCCTGGACTCTGAATCAAGGCTGTATTTATAGCTTCTCGAGAGTCTGGGGATTTCCACAATGTTCCAGAAAGTTCCAGGTTTAGAAAAGTCGCCAACAAGCCAATATCTCGCCAATTTGGCGAGATACTATAGAAACCCTATATTAAATGCATGGTACTGCAGAAATTTAGCTAATACGTCAATTTACATGGAACAAACGATAATGCATTATTTTACAAGCAGAAAAACAATTTTAACGGTAATTTAAGCTAAAGACATACATTAACCTTTAGGTTATGGGGCCCATTTTTCAGATTCCCTCTTTATAACGGGAAATTTCATACCCCCTATGTAAGAACGGCCATTAAAGGCTATATATATATATATATATATATATATATATATATATATATATATACAAGTGGTTATCAAAATAATGGAAACATTTAGGAATAACATGAAATTCTTTATTAATATGGCATAGGACCGTCTATGGTATTTAATACCACCTGAATTCACTAAGGAATTGAATTATGCAAGTCATGAATGGTGGTTAAGGGAATATTATACCATTTTTTATGGATAAATTGTCAATGTTCCTGTAGAGATGCTGTTGGTGGTTATAGATTCCTGGATCTATTCTCGAAAACAAACCACAGCAGTTCGATGATACTGATGTTTAGGGACTGTGCGGGCCAGATAAGATGTTTGACTTGGTATTTATGTTCCTCAAACCACGACCTGACACGTCTAGCTGTATGGATCGGAGCATTATCATCATGGAGAACGCCATCTCCTGCAGGAAACAATTTTTGAAACATAGGATGGATCTGGTCGGTTAAAAGTTCGACATAGACCTTCCCAGTTAGTCTCCCTTTCAGGGTTTAAATATATCACTTTTGAAAACCATGAGATGGCCGCCGAAACCCTGAGAAATTTCCCTCTATGTTTGACAGCTGGATTGACAAAAAGCATGATCATGCACTTGTGTAGATGTTCTTCAGACATACGCACGTCGTGTTCCGGGGGACAAATTGAGCAATGATTCGACTAACCAAATGTCATATTTCGACGTATGACGCGACCAGGATTTGTGCTCGTGGCACCAATGTAAAGGACGTTTTGTATTCATATCTGTTACACGTGACTTGGGAATTACTATTCTGCCGTGAATGTTTTGTTTGGGAAGTTTTCTCTTACCTGTAATGACTGATGCAGGAGCCTGCATATTCAGATGGAGTTCTACGGTCACTTTGACTGCAGTTGTCGTCTTTTTTGATGTCACAATCCGCTTCAATACGCGTCACTCTTTTACCCTTAGCTTTCCCTTTCGTCCACTGTTCTGTTTCACAGAGGATGTTTTTCCGTGCAGTCTGTATGCCATCATCACTTCCGATACCATAGCTCGGTAAACACCCAAAACTATGGGGGATGTTGTAACAGATACTACTCCAATTAGACGCGCTTCAACAATTTGCCCTCTCTACACGGTCAACAAGGTTTGACGTCTTACGCTATACCCCCAAAGAGCCTGATGCCCACAGTTTCATTACTGCTACCTAGAATAATGTATACACTATATTGTATAAAAAATACTGTTCCCTTGACTTGTTTTTTAAGGAATACGAAGCACTTTCATAAACACCTCTAATATTGACATGTTTCCATTATTTTGATAACCACCTGTATATATATATATATATATATATATATATATATATATATATATATATATATATATATATATATATATATATATATATATATATATATATATATATATATTATATTTATATATATATATGTATATATATATCTGTGGCCCGTATTCTTAGGATACATCTATCCCACCCGTAAGGAAAAGGCTAAATTATAAATTCGTAACAATACATTTCATTTAGAGATACAAATGTCAAGTCCCTTTTTCTACGTAATCACCCACCTTTTCAATACACTGGTTACACCTTTGCACAACTGCTTTATTCCATTTGAAAAAAATGTTTTGGGTTGAACTTTTAGCCAGGAAAACAACGCTTTTTTAACCTCCTCCTCACTCTCAAATCTTCGTCCTCTCGAAGCGTCTTTGAGGGGTCCAAACACATAGTAATCTGAGGGAGCCAGACCAGGGATGTAAGGTGGATGCAAGATCTAAAATCTCTGTCTCCGAATGGTGTCAAGTGTAGCAGCAGTCGCCCGAGGGCCAACATACCACCGTAACCATGGTATACGTGGATCTGATACTGACATCCAATATTCTGGCCAGAAATCCTAAAGAAATGCCCCTCTATTCGTAAATTGCGATGTCAACGTAACCAACTGTGGGGAAAATAGTGTCAGTTCCAGAGTTGCAATGAAGCAGCACAGACTACTCAAAATTATTTATGTTTTATGCTGCAGACTATTCAAATAAGGATAATATTATATGAATTCGAATCATTGAGCCCGTTGCTCATCCCTGTCTCCAAAACCACTGATATAAACAAAAGTACTTACAATGAGATCAGAATGCTTCGCAGCGCCATTTAGAGAACATAAATTTGAAGTTTCAACACCATCATCTCATTAATCAGGGCTGTGCTGGGCGACTGGATCGTTGCGCATCGCGGATTGATGTTCACCCCTTTTTCAGCGTATATACCCACCTTTACACCCTTCTCTCGCCAATTCAAGCATCACCACCTGCTCTTGCAACATGCTTCTGAGAATTTCCCGAGGTTTCACACTCTCCGACCACAAAAATTTGATGGCTGCTCACTGCTTCTCCACTGTTTAAACTGACCATAGGACCATAGGAACATGTGATTAACTGTGTTACCTAGGCCAACGCCTTCTAACACAGATATTTCATGAGATTGACAACGGAGCGAAAGTTCCACCGAAATGAGAAAAGGAATGTTCGTTTTTTAATATCTTCGGAAGCGTAAATTGCAACACAAAAGTGAAGCAGAGAGTTTTTTTTGTCAGAGCTTTGGAGGGTGAAATGAAGAGTTCTCAATGGACGTCTCCAGGATCTTCGTGATGCTTCTCTGGTGGAGGCGGAGTCAATAGCTGTCTGTAAGCTGGTTTTCAATTCTGTGTAAACTGCTATGGCGGATGACATTTTATATATGCTGCCCTTCCGATTAAGAAAGCCTCCCCATCTATTGGGCATTACCAACATCTTCAGTAAGAATTAATCTTCCCTGAGCAGGAGTTTGAAAGGCCCGGGGCTTTTGTTTCAGGAGCTACAGTCAATCTGCGGTTACTTTTTGAAACACCATCGTATTTCAAATGTGAGTGAGTGGATAAGACAGTAAATCTAACGTACACTGACATTAATCATCAGAAGCCATCAACCTAGTTTTCTAGCCTCCTCAGTATGGTATAGCTCAGAGGTGCACAAACTTGTTTTCGACCGCGACCAACTTTCTTTAACGGGGTCCGGAACACATATATATATAAAAAAATTATTGAGTTAAAATTTTGAATTTTTTTGTGATGGTTAACCATATAATTTGTAAACAAAATCATATAAAATTTCTCATAAAGTTTAAAAAAATTTTAAATTTAAAATTCTTAAAAAAAAGTGAGGTAATTTAAAATCATTATAACTCGAAATATTATTTGTCGAATTTCAAAAATTTTCGTTTAATTAAACAGAAATATATATAAGTTTTAATTTTGATACAGCATTTTTTTAAATATGCCATAATTTTTAAAAATTTTTAAATATTTAGAGTAAAAATTTTAAAAAAATTATAATTTATTTTAAAAAAAATCATATTTTCAAAAGTAAATAATTTTTTCAAATTTGCTGAGTCAAAATTAAAGTAAAATAATTGAAAAAGACATGTTGAAAGTTTGAACTATTTTTCTTTTACGGTTCTTGACATAAAACAATTTAAAGACGAGAAAGGTGAAAAAACCCATCATGCAGAAAAACGCATTTAAAGGTTTAAACAAAGATTGGCTGCTATTACGAGTAGAATGTTGCAAAACAAATATTAATTTTTCCTGTTCTAACTAAGATAGAAACATGATTTAAACGTCATTTTAAGCGGAAAAGAACAGAAAATTTTTAAATGCAACAATTTTTTTCGACAATTTGAAGAATTTTGTGTCTTGGACCCTCTTTAAATAAAAAAAACACTAGACTGCCATGAAAATATTTTTGTAGAAACACAATTTTAAAAAAAATCATGAAAATTTTAACATAAAAAAAGGAAAATAAAGAAAACTGTACATTTTGGGGCTATATTTATTTTACATAATAACAATAAAAAATGTCTAGCTTACAATCTACACTTGATTTTGGTACAATGTTTGACACCTTATTTAACAATATAATACCATTTTTATCATAGAGAAAATAAATAAAATATTAAAAATATGATAATTGCAGAAAATTATTAATAATCATAGAAAATTTAAAGCATTTTTTTAAATTGTATGATTCAATATGACAAATTTATTTCAAACTATCCGCGACCCTCCAGTTTTTTTCACGAACCCCCAGTGGGTCGCGACCCACAGTTTGCGCACCACTTCTTTAGCTGAGTGAAGCATAGAACCATAGGAAGATGTGATGAACTGCATTTCCTAAGCCACACCTTCTAACGCAGATATTTCTGTAAGTAACATCGGAGAGCGAGTGTTCGTCGATGTGAGGTAGGTGCATTTAACGGAAAATAAATCAAAAAGCGGAATTATTCTAAATTTATACTGGGGACTTAATAAGGTGCAGTCAGTCCAGCCCAATAAACGAAGAGCCAACGTTTACCACGAGGTGTAGTTCAAAATTTACTTTGAGTAAGGATGAAACATGCTGGAAATGCAAATCTGTATAGGTGGCTCTGGATTCCCAAAACATAAAAATTAATGCTACTGATTATATTTAGCAATCACACAAAAACTGAAGCAACGTAACGAACTGCAAGACGATGTTTTATTTTAAATGAGAGTACAGCATTTTTCGTGATCAGGGGTCGTCAATCTTTTAATATCTACCGCCCACTTTTGTATCTTTGTTGATGGCAGAGTTTTTTTTTACCGCTCACCGGTGCATATCCGCAGTGACTCAGTTTAGCGCAAGTGCGAAGTAAATTTTAGAGGGGAGAGTTAGCAAAAAATATGTTCTTAAATTTATCTTTTTATTTATACATTATGTAGTATATTCAGGGTGTCCCAAAACGACCGCATAAACTCTGCACAGCTAGATTCCTCGTTGGGAGTACATAAAAACTGCCCAAAGAAGCGTTCCTGTACGATCCATAGTTTACGAGAAAAATACGAAAAACAAAGTATGACGTCACTGCCGGGGCAAGAAAAAACACTTTATTGGACATACCAACAACAATATTTGCATATCTTTCCAGACGATAATGTTTAAAACGTTCGCCGCGCATCGCGTCATGCATACACGCGCGCCATGGAATGACGTTAAGCCGCCGTTGGACTGGTATTTAAAAGGCTGCATCTTGCAGCTACCGGTAGTCTTTGTATGGTGGCCATGTACTCCGTTCGTGACTACTGCGGCATGTACTTGATGTACGGCCGATGTAATGGAAATGCCTTACGAACTGCTAGGGAGTATGCCCGTCGATATCCGTCCCGCCGTCCTCCCGATGTCAACATCATCCGTAGGCTGGACGACAGACTGCGAAATACGGGAAGCGTCTTGCCAACAGCCAATCTTCACGATACTGGAAGACCGCGGAGCGGCCTGACGGTAGTACAGGCGGATGCAATACTGCAGCGGGTAGAAGAGACGCCCGAGGTAAGCACACGCGCATTAGCCCGTGAGATGACTTTGAGGAAAAGTACTATGCACAGGCTTTTACGGTCTGAGAGGCTACACCCATTTCGGTGGACCGGCATACTCGGGGATCGCCTGCTTGGACCATATCTGTTGCCTGAACGGCTCTCGGGACAGTCGTACTTGGTGTTTCTCAATGAGGTCTTAACCGAGTTCCTCGATGATATACCATTAGCGGCAATACAGGGACTTTGGTTCCAGCATGATGGGACTCCTGCGCATTTCTGTGCTCCTGTACGTGGTTGGCTGGATATGGAATACCCCGGCCACTGGATCGGACGTGGGGGTCCGGTTCTATGGCCGCCACGTTCGCCAGATCTTACACCGTTGGATTTTTTCCTATGGGGCCATCTCAAGGAACTGGTGTATCGAGACGTAGTGACAACAAAAATGGACTTAGTTGCTCGTCTGCATGCTGCTTGTACTTCGGTGGACCCCGCGATGCTGCAACGTGTGATGACAGCCATTCCACTGCGTGCTCAAACTCTGCCTCGACATGCACGGCGGACACTTTGAACATCTGCTTTAAATTGTGCATGCTGTTGATATGTTCAATAAAGTGTTTTTTCTTGCACTGGCAGTGACGTCATACTTTGTTTTTCGTATTTTTCTCGTAAACTATGGATCGTACAGGAACGCTTCTTTGGGCAGTTTTTATGTACTCCCAACGAGGAATCTAGCTGTGCAGAGTTTATGCGGTCGTTTTGGGACACCCTGTATACACACACACATATATATATATATATATATATATATATATATATATATATATATATATATATATATATATATATATATATATATATATATATATATATATATATATATACATAAATAGCTACGGATGGCTACGGAGCTAATTCATTGCTCCCTTGTCCACAAGTATACTTCGAGAAGTGTCCGGTGAATTATTTTCTGTAATTCAATTTTAGAGATGGAATTCAAAAGTAAATTTCAAAAGCATATTTTAAATAGTCAAACCCATGAATGTGTTTGTTAGCAGTGTATTCGATATATGGAGGAAGAACAAAATTTGTAACAACGGACAAAAATTTCCACCGCCCACAATGAAAGCTTGAATCGCCCACTAGTGGCTGGTAGGGACCAGGTTGACTACCACTGTACTACATTTACATTATTTAGTAAACAGTAATGTTTTCACGTTCTGCAGTTCGAAGAACGCAGCTGTAAAATAACAGAGCTGTGTTTCGTAAACTTTAATATTGTTGATGTAGCAACTGATTGGAAAAAAAAAACTATCAAACATTTCGTATTGATCATTGCTGTAATGCCACGAATAAGCAAAACCCTCGAGATTTAAAACCACAAAAGTCATACTTCACCTGCTATTTCATTTCTTTTGGGAGGAATACATTTCGGTGTCCATTAATCACTTCAGATGAAGACCTTGGCAGTGAAAACTGGACTAAACCCAGCTAATATTTCAAAGAAAAAACAAATAACAACGTATCTGTCAGCCACATGTGCTTAAATATCGAATGAAAAAACAAAACGATAGGTATCATTGACAGTCGCGAGACAGGGTGGAGTCGTTCTAGGAAATCACCGCCTTCAGAATACTTGGATGTCGATGCCAAAAGTGGTTGTGAACTGTTGCGACAGTTGTTTAAGCGGTAACATGAGCATTTTTGGCTGCTTTAGATTGAAATTGTACGCATTTTAAGTGGAAAACTTGGTGCATTCTGTTTCGTGAACGCATACTATACAGGACATACAGGAAGTGCTTTGTTTTCAGCTTTGGGCTGTTTTTTTTTTCTCTCTCTTTTTTCTTTTTGAAAATCAAACTTTTACCTGTAGATTCGTCACCTGGACAACTCTACGATGATATGCCTCAGAAAATGTCCGTAGACCAGCATCACAATTTGGATAACAGGACAAAGTAAATTTTCCGGCCTCCCTCTACATATTTGTGTATACTTGTTGCACTTTTATCGTTGAACTTTTATCGTAAGGATCTTTTAATGGTGTCAGGTCCTTAAAAAACCTCATCACTCCTCTTATCGGGGAGGGGGAGGGGGACCGCATGACTGAAACTGAAAGCTGTTTTTATTATTTTAACCCACATTTCAAAGTTTTTTTTGAAAAAGAGTGTTTACATTTCCTTAAGAGTACAAGAGACTTCCAACCTCGTTTTTTTAAATTTTCAATATTTTTCTCTCTATATAATGTAAGAATAATTAATATTCTCTTTTACTACATCGAAGACACTTACGATTCACAAGTAAATACAGCGTGTCCAGCGAAGGAGTCCCTGATTTCAAAATTAAAAATCTCAAAAATAAAGATTTGTAGAAGAATGCAACAAACGGTATGTTTATCGGGAAAGCTGTAAGAATTTTATACACTAATTTTCGAAATAGTCACAAGAGCTGCCACCAGATGGCGCTCTACAACTCGTATCAGCATGCATAAATAAACTCGTAGTCTTTGCAAGCAGTCTTTGCGGTCACTACATCACAATCTTTTGTCCACCATTCGCTATACGGAGGTGGCGCAAACAAACAATAAAATTTGCCATCACACCCTGTAGTGTCTCAACAGAAATCTACCTGCCACACAGATCGCTGATTGAAGCTCGTCCAGCGTGGTGCGATGGTTCCTGTAGACAGTATATTTTAATGTGCCCCACAAAAAATAGTCACAGGGACTCAGATCCGGCAAATATGGAGGAGAATCCATGCCTGCGTCAATAAAATTGGGCTAACAGCACTGTCTGTTACCAGCTTTTGTAACTATTTCGAAAATTAGTGTATAAAATTCTTACAGCTTTCACGATAAAAATACCGTTTGTTGCACTCTTCAACAGATCTTTATTTTCGAGATTTTTAATTTTGAAATCAGGCATTCCTTCGCTGAACACACTGTATGTTGTGGAAGAAAAAGAACCTGTTTTTCAAAAAATTCTTCAAAATTGCTAGATTTTTTCAAATTGCTCATGCGCCTTAATTTTCTTCAGATTAATCTTTCAAATTTCTCACGATTGCTAATTACAGTATTTGTCACAAAATTGTGCAAAACTCTTTGAAACCACAAATATTTTCCAAATTTATAGACCATGAAATGAAGAAGAAACAAGCAAAAACATAAAAAATTAAGAGACAGATTTAAAAAATAATATTTTTGGCTTTTGAATTACACACACACACACACACACCAATAAAAAAATCCAATGCACAATTGAGTTTGTATATTGTGACATCAGAAGTAGGTAGGCTATTCTCTGAGGCTTTTTTAAAATTACTAAATTCGTGACCAAGAAAGACAGAGTCCTAATTGTAAATGATAAGGCCACATCTTAAAACAAAACTTAACAATTTAATAACAAAGAAACTTAACATTAAACAAGTACAACATAAACAATTGAATTTTAAGTGCAGATTTAACAGTGATGCTATCACGAGACCCGGTTAGCGTCTCACAGGAGCTTAAAAAACACGTCCGCCTAGCCGGCTGTTACATGAGGGATCTCTCGAAAATCAACAAGTCTCTGACTATATCTCGTGGTCCTTTCTTTGTCGGCGTCTATCCCAATTCCTCGAAAATGCGTCTGTTTTCCAGAACGGGGACCGGTAGATTTGTTGGTGACAGTTCTTCTTAACGACGGACATTCCGGCAAACTTTGTTGCTGTCCAATATCAAACTCGCGTTGAGCTATTTCTAAGAAAGACAGTTTTACGATCAGATGGGAGACGCTTCTGCTTTTCAACCAAATTTTCCCACAGCTTGCTCGGGAAAACGATATACCTGGGCTTAACTTTAAGGATGAAAATTCTGGCGGCATTTGCTGGTATCGTTTTTTAATTCGCTCGGAATCCACACACGTGTTCAAAACTATGGGAAATGGAATCCCGATAAGCATGCAGCTGTGTTCGTGCACCCTGTGAGATGTTGGGAAAAATAACCCCATACTCTCATTACGCTACAATATACCGGGTGCGTCATAAATTCGTGCAAAGTTCAAAAATTCGTAATAAAAGAAATAATGCTCTAAAAAATTTTCTGTTTGAGCGAATAGGATCAGAGGGACATTGGATTTTTTTCCATGTTAAAAAAAAAATTCCGAAAGTAACCGAAAGAGGGCGCTTTTGCGTTACCACTTTAAGTCTGCATTGCAGGAAAGACATACGTTACCTGTTGTCACCTTCATGCAGGATGGTGCCCTGCCCCACATTTCACGTGATATAAAGGCGTTCCTGTTGGAATCTTTCACTGAAGGCCGAGTTGTGAGTCGCTGTTGTAAGGTTCAGTGGCCCTCACGGTCACCAGACTTGAACTCGGCAATTTTTTAGTTGGGGGGATACTTAAAGGTCTCATGTGTACCGGGGCTCCCCAACCACATTCGTGGAACTGAAAAATGTCATTCTACAGACAGTGTCTGCCATCGATGCTACAATACGCTGTAATGGGCTTATTGACACGCCTCACTTGCCTATTACCTTGTGCTGGTAGTAATGTTGAACATCTGTAACTTTAAAATAAATGCGCAATCTCATGTTATTGTGATCTGTTTGATTTTTTGTTTGAGTTTGCCTCATTTGCATAAAAGGTCTCAGTATGACGTGTGAGCGCCCTCTTTCGGTTACTTTTAGAAACTTTTTTTTTTACATGGAAAAAAATCCAATGTCCCTCTGATCTTCTTGGCGCAAACAGAAAAATTTTCCGAACATTGCTTCTTTTATTATGAATTTTTGAACTTTGCACGAATTTATGACGCACCCAGTATATGGTAAACCTATATTATAAAATTGAAGGTTTTTTAATGATATGGGATGCGCGTGGAGCATTTTGAAAAATGCTAGCTTTTTTGAATTTTTTTTGGGAGGAAAAACAGGCATTATTCTGCTAAAGAATCCTTATTTTGAATTCTAAGGGTCTTTATTTTAGTGAAAAAGAATATTAATTATTCTCATTCTGTATATAGAGTTAAACATTGAAAATTAAAAAAATAAAGGTTGAAGGTCCCTTGTTCCCTTAACAATAAAAATAAGTTTAAAAGTTGTGGATAATAAATCTTTGGGCCTTTGAACATTTATGAGTTTTGAACCCTTATGAGATTCATATCTTTGTATCAAGCAGGAATTTTTTTTCTGAATCTGCAAAACTGTTGTTGATTGAAAGTAATTTGGTGCCATCGGTTAAATCTTTATAATTTCATTTATTCTGGTAATATTTAATTTTACAAAAAGTGCGGGATAAAAAGACAAAATGTTAAACAGTAAAGACCCCAGGAGAAAAAAAGGGGTCGGTAAGGTGTTAGAGTGGTTGAAATCAAACGAGTTAGAGCCAAATCCATGCTTGCAAACACAGACGGATTTTTAGCCTAATCATGAAGGTCGAAACTGCGTTGACTGGTGAATAATGAATGCTCTAAACCAGTGCTCCGCAACCGCTGTGCCGTGGCACACTAGTGTGCCGCGAGGTGATCTTGACTGTGCCGCGGTGATTGTATCGATTATGATAATAAAAAAATTAACCACCGCATTAAATAGAAATTTTTTCAAGTAAAATATTCCTCTAACTTTTTGTTAATATGTAATTTTTCTGGGTCGAAATTATGCACAAAACAAAAACATGTTCTTAGCCATACATTGTATGTATGCTCGAGCGTCATATTTCTGGATTTCAGTTAAGAAAGAATATCCACAAATTTCTGACAAGGCCATTGCAATTTTGCTCCCATTTTCTACGACATACTTATGCGAACAAAGTTTTTCGACACTGGTTCTAATCGAAAATGACAAACGATCCTATTTAAAGGGCCTTGACCATGAACTTCGAGTAGTTCTTTCTGATATAGAGCCAAATGTAAAATGTACATATGTTCATCAAAACAAGATCAAATATCTCATTAATAAATTAGTTATTTTTAAATTTGATTTGTTAGGCTTAAGTAAAGACCAAAAAACAAATTTTATTATAAAAATTTAAAGAGAATTTTTTTTTTTTACTTGTAAAGTATAACTTTATATTTTTGTTTTTGTGTTGGTGTACAATTCAAAATAATTTATTTAAAACTTAATTATCTTGATACATAGGGATTATAATTATCTTGATACATAGAGCTATTTTATTGTGTTTTTTATCTAATAAAAACATACGCATTTATTGTAATTTATGTATTTGCAAGCTTTTCCTTGTGGTGTGCCGCGGAATTATCGAAAAAACGTTGGTGTGCCGTGGAAGATAAAACGTTGCGGAGCTCTGCTCTAAACCAGGTCCCAGGTAGTGCAGTTAGACCAATCTTCCTATGGTCCTATGGTTCTCTAAACCAGGAATTCCCAACGGGGTCCAGGTGGATCCCTTGGGGGTCGATGAAAGTTTAAAGAGGGTCTATAGTATTCCAGGGTCTATTGGGGGGTCAATGATAAATTTTTTCGTTTTGAAATTTAATTTTTTAGGAACGTAATTATTAGATAATATCCGTTTTAATATGTATAAATACAGATTTGCATAAGGTGGAGTGATTCACGGAACTAAAGTCGAATGTCATGACGCTTTTGTATATGCCTCGAATGCCGGCGTCGGCTTTTATTTGTGTATCAACACTAGGCAGAACTGTGGGAATCCACTGGACCTTAAACGGCACATGGGTCTTCCCAATGCAACCAATCAGAAGCAGTTTCGTTTTTTTCTCTTGGCGATGTTTGTGCAGTTACAATCTGTGTTTCTGAAATCTTTTTTATATTTGCGAAATTAAAAATGAAAATAGTACGAAAATAATAAAACATAAACCTAATGAACCACTTTTTCTAATTTTTTGTTCATATACTCAGTCAAATTGTTATCTTTAAGTGTTTTATTTGCAATTATTAGTATTATAATTATGTTGTATGCTGTATATTATAGAGATAATTACAAGATAAAAAGAACTTTTTATATACCATGTTTTTAAATTTTCTGTTGAATCATATAAACTTGACAATCCTGTGTATAATAAGTACTTTTTAAAATTTTTTTTTGATGAATTATCCCATCAACTTGAAAGGAAATGATCAAATGCGTAATAAAGATCTATCAAATGAGTAATCGGTCGTTTAGCTCGAGAGCTGGAAGTTAACTTGCATTTAACTTTTCGTTCCCGTCCCGGTCGATAGATGGCTGCACCATTCTACAAAACAAAATTAACTGAAAATGAATTCAAATTCTACTTAAAGCTGGCTGAAAGTATTGAAAGAATGCATTGTCATCGTGTTCTGAGCTATTCTAAAAGATTCAAATGTCTAGCTAGTCGGGAAGTTAGTTAAAAATCGACTGCAAGAATCGACTGCAAAAATCGACTGTTTGTACCGGACAAACACACACACAAACAAACAAACAAGAAAGCGAGTTAATAAAAACATGGTAAAAAATGTGAGGGGTGGATGAAGAAAATCATTCTTTTAAAAGGGGTCGAAATAGGAAAAAGGTTCGGAACTCTTGCTCTAAACACACGCGCATCATCTGCATTGCCCTAAAACTGATTACTAGTTTCTGTTTTGTTTAAACTGGGGGTCTTCAACCCATGGCCCGCCGAAACATTTCGATCATGCAAAACGAAAGTTTGATATAAATTTGATAAAAAACAACGACCTTAGAACGGCAAATTCTCTCACACAAAAAAGATCACGAATGCACGGTGAAAAGTAGCCCACGGCACATAGGCTTATCAAAATAATAAACTGGTAATTGTATTCAGAATCTCAAGACGAAATAAACACAGAAAGCAGCATGCCAAGGCTCTCTCTGTCCTAGAACCTCACATGCGTCTCTTCTTCCTGCATTCATTCTGTTTCACGCAATATAAAGTACAAAATACATTGATTCAACTCCCATTTTTTTGTTGTTTGTAGAAAACAATATACAAAAACATTTTTTAATTAATACTGGTTATAAAGGTACAAAATACTTTCCAAAACACGCCATGCACACAAAACTTCAGTGGAGTGTTTTGAAGAAATTAATCCTTCATCATCATGCTATAAAATGCAAATCAGGAAATCATCTCAAAGGCTGAAGCTCGTTTGCAAATAATACATTTTTTCCTCTGCCTGTACTACTTATTTCCCAGATGTGTGGTGCACGGAACTTAACGAATTTATTGGTGTGGCCCGCGTACGTGAAAGGTTGATGACCCATAGTATAAACCATTACTTTTCATCGTTTGATCATTCTATTTTCCAGTGGGTTGAACCATTTGCATTAACTGCCATTGACTAGCGTCTAGAAGAATGGTTTTCTTTCCATGATACACGTTTTCCATGATACTCGTTATCTTGTTGGGGAAAGGCACAGTTAGACATGTTACTTAACCCTTCAGCGGACGCGCCCGTGTACAGTGCAACATTTTCGTAATTTTGAATGGTTTGTTTTCACATGTAAGGTTTGAATGTTCTAAGCAGTTTCTCTTTATAGCTACACCTTTTATAATGCAGGCAGTGGCGCCGGAAGAGTCAAATATAGAGGGGGGCAAAGTAAAATAGATTAAAACTTTTACACCTTTATTATTAAAGATACATATATACGGTTATAAAAAGTAAACTTTTATGTTATTTTATGTTATATTATGCCCTATCAAACGTCAACGTGTACGCGTTTCAAATGCATCGGATTCAAGATGAAAAAACATCGTGTAAGGGTTGCTTTTGAATCGCAAAAGCAAACGTCTGGAATTGGCGTTTAAACGCGCTTGCGTACCTGAAATTGGCGATTAATCGCTCCTGCGTATATGGAATGACGTTTATCGCGCTTGCGTTAACGAGTGTGAGGTTCCAATTTAGTATTCAGTTTTGTTAGGCTTTATGATTTTAAATGAAAATTCTAATATTTTACGAGCGCTAGCTAAGTAGAAAAAAAAATTCAATTTTCTAGGGGGGGGGGCAAGTGCCCTCTCTTGCCCCCCCCCCTTCCGGCGCCACTGAATGCAGGTCTGATTTTCTGACCCTTGTATTCCTTTCCATTCATTGTTAGTCGGGATTTAACCGTGGTAAACCAACGATTATACTGGATTATAATACGACAAAAGCAGGAGTTGATGTAGTCGATCCAATGTGCAGCTATTACACGGTATCCCGCATATCATGAAGATGGACAATCGCATTGTTTTTTAGATTTTTGAACATAACAGGAATCCATTCGCAAGTTGTCCTTAGATCCAACAAACCGGACAGTTTTGAAATAAGGCGATTGTATCTGCATTCTTTGCCCTTTAATTATAAATATATCTCAATATTATCAACGTTTTATGTCTTGTCATAAAACGCAGAATTATCATTTTCAATTTGAAAATAAAAAGTTTATACCAAATGGAATAATCAAGGTTGAAAGAGACGTTGCCCTTTGTGCCACGTGCGCCTGCTGCTGTTCCAAAAATTGGCGCTCCCGCTGAAGAGTTAAAATAGCAACGAAGATTGAACCCTTCTATTCGGTATTGTTCGGACAAATTTTTGGAACCACCAGAGTCTGTATGTTCGAATTTAGTGATGAAACGGGTATTGGAAACTGTTCGAAATCACCTCTATATAGAAAGATAGTTCTGTTCGTAAGATCCTCTTATTCATCAATTCAAGTTAACTTTTGAAACAAGGGAGACGCCTGCAAGCGGCCCTGAAGGTAAACCAGCTCTGTTGCGACATTCTGTACGATTTTTGAAACCTCAGCTAAATCCTAGGGGAAAGAAAAGTCTCCCACATCAATTTGAACTTTTCTACGTGAATCACATGGATTGACTCGTGTTTATCACTGGTATTCCATTTACGCAAATGACTCCTAGCATCTCGAGGCGATGACAGCCTCATTTGAATAGAAACCATCCGTATCCGAAAAAACAAGATAACAGGGAAACATATCGTTTCGCGGCCCTCAAAATAATCGCGCATTTAACCGATTCCACCGACAACAACATAACATAAATTCCCCGAAGCGAAGCCGACCATCATCGTTATGCAACGAGGAGAGTTTAAATATCCCATCCGTTTTATATAACCGATGACCTTGGCCATGAAAAACGGTTAAGTTCGCTCAACCGGTTCATATGACACACACGCTGGGGCAAGCGGCGAGAGGCAAAACATATTTTTTTAACGATCGCACTTGCGGAATGGGTGTTTTTTTTCTGACAGCCCTATTTTTCGGTGAAATTAATTAGCTTAAGATGCGACAGGTGGAGTGAAGACGTCGCTGATCAACCCTTCTGTTGTGTAATCTACAGGAAGTAATCAGACGGGCACGGGTTATCGTGGCGTCTTGGGATTGAGGGACAAACTATAATTTACCTATTTTGAATGAGAAAAAATTTACTTACTTACACACACACACACACATACGTATATATATATATATATATATATATATATATATATAGTAAAACTATGGCGGCCAGTGATGGTTCCGAAACAAAGCGGTCCTTTCAGGGGTGGCCGTTGAAAGAAGGTTTTTCCCATAACATTTTCTCTGTGGAGTCTTGGATCAGTTCTGAATAAAATATGGCCGTTTAGAGGGATGGTCTGTTAGAAAACTTTCCGTGTTTATATATATATATATATATTACCAATGCGGAGGCACTTGTCGTCAAACATTCGCCTATACTACACCGCAATTTTACTGCCCATTTTATTGAGGGGGTACCATATAGGCGGACAGCATTACCCCCTATGAAGGGACGACACGAACAGAGTCATTTTTCGTGGCGTGACTCCAGGATTCGATCCGAGCACACTCAGCAACGAAAACCAACGCGCTGTACCGCTGGGCCGCCACAAGCCCGTGTATACACACACACATATATATATAGATATATGTGTGTGTGTATGTATGTATATATATATATATATATATATATATGTATATGTATGTATATATGTATATATATGTATATATATATATATATATATATATATATACATATATATACATATACATATATATACATATATATATGTATACATATATATATGCATACATATATATATGCATAGCAACCCATGGTCATGGGAAAGTGGTATCAAGAACGTCATGGGAAAGTGGTATCAGAGGTACAAGAAATGAAGGAATACAAGACAGAGATTATCAGAAATATTTATTGCTCATAAATATTACATATACTGTGGTAGATGATACCATTTGAAAAGGTTACAAAAGATGCTCAAAGTTTTCACCATTACAAGAGATGCAAGCGTTACAGCGACGGACCATGGATTGGCGGAAACGTTCGAAAACACCTGAATTTGCTTGGATATGTGCAGCAGCGCAAACAATTCTTGCAACCAGATACATTTCAGACTCGACAGGTGTTTCATACACAGCTCATTTAAGTGCACCCCAAAGAAAGAAATCCAGGCTGGTTAAATCCGGAGAGCGTGGGGTCCAGGCAACCGGTCCGCCACGCCCAATCCACGGTTGACCAAACGAAGCACTCAAATGGCTCCGAACACATCTTTCATAATGGGGAGGCGCCCCAACATGTTGAAACCACATGTTTCTTCTCACATTTTGCAGCACAGACTGAAGTAACCCTGGTAAAACCTCTTCCAAAAAGATGAGATAATTTGCCGATGTCAAAGGTGATGGTAACAGGTAAGGACCGGCTAAGTAGTCACCGACCAAACCAGCCCAAACATTCACTGAAAAGCGATGTTGGGCATCATGCAGTTTCACTCCGTGAGGGTTCTCGTGAGCCCATAAATGCGCATTCTGTTGGTTAAACACACCATCTCGCGTGAAATATGACTCATCCGTGAAAAAAACGTAAGATAGAAAATTTACATCTTGGCCACATTGGTCGAGATACCACTGCGTAAAACGCACACGTGCAGGATGATCTGAGGGGAGCAATGCCTGTACCCTTTGAAGATGATATGGGTATAAGGATTCGGCTTGCAAAACACGATGTACAGTATTCCGAGGTCGTCTTACGGCAGCAGCGACGGCACGTATGCTGGTACTCGGATTCCTCTCTACGGCATCCAGCATATTCTGTTCCATGGAGGGCGTACCAGTCACTCGTGGCCTACCCTCACTCTTCCTACTACCTCTGAATGAACCATATTCACGCAAATTGTGATGGACATTCGAAAACACACGGCGGTCCGGTATATCTCGCTGTGGGAACCGTTCGCGATACAGTCGTTGAGCTGCTCGGGCATTGCCATCGGCCTGTCCATACACTAAGTGCATGTCTGCAGCTCCTTATCCGAATAATGTTGCATGCGACTATTGCTCGAATGACGAAAAATCAGATTTTTCTCCTCGGGATCTTTCCGCTCCAACACCACCTAGCTGCGTACGCTGACGTTTGCGATCATGGGTTGCTATGCAATTTTTAATACTTTTGACATGCCCTACCTCCCCTTAAAATTTGTCCCAATCATTATGGGACACCCTGTATAAATGTATATATGAATGTGTATATATATATATATATATATATATATAGTGATTTCCGTATAAGAATCACGTTTGTTATCACTGTTTTTGATTCTTATAAGCGGTTGATTCTTATAGCCGAAATTTAGGTTTCTGGACAGGCACACACACCTATCTATATATATATAAAACAGTTCCGTAACTGACTCATTCATTCATTCATTCATTCACTGACTGACTGACATACAACGCACAGACCAAACCGCTGGACCTAAAGGGCTGAAATTTTGCATGGCGATTCTTCTTATAGTGTAGGGGTGCACTAAGAAAGATTTTTCAAAAATTCTTCTTAGATTTTTTTAAATTAAATTTTTAAGCTGTTTTTTAAACTTTTTTTACGTTTGCATTTAAAATAATAATTTGAGGGTTATAAAATTTATATCACAAGAAAGATCATAAAAATTCCTTTAAAATGAAATTTTTTTCGAATCTTTACCTCCAGTTCCTGATTTTAGGTGAATTTTTAAAGATTAATTTTTAGAATTTAATTTATTAAATGCTGATCACGTGACTTCCTTTTCTGGTACTTTAAATAAATTTATCGTCACGTGCATAAAAACTAAATAGACAAAAAATAATTTTTTTTCTTGCTAATGCGGCAGACGATTGGACATTATCCAAAAAAATATTAAAATACAGTAAAAGAAATGTTCTAGAAACTGTACTATATTAACTGTACTATATTCTTTAGTATTCTTTATATTAGATTTAATTTGAATATCTTCTTCTACATTATTTTGTCTATAAAAATATCCCTTACAATTTTTTTATAAATATATATATATATATTTTACATCAATTATATACATTGATCGTCGTATTTATTATATATATATTGGCATTAATTGCATACATTGACCGATGTTTTTACTTTGAATGTACTCCGTAGCGAAGTGCGGGTTTTCAGCTAGTATATACATATATTAGATAATTTACTATAAAATGCTCTTTAATTTACGTTGATTATCTTTCATTAAAATGATTTTTTATAATTTTAAAATACAACTTAAGTTTTAGACCTATAAGTAGATACACATGATTATAGTAAGAGAAGAAAAAATCCAGTATTTGTTACAACATACCTCCTTAACAGTTTTAACATTTCAACTACAGGAATGGAGCAAGATAAAGTTTTCTATGGTAGTTTGACGTAATGAAGTTTTCAGGAGGCTGTTTCAATATTCTTTCAATACTAATAGTCTCAGACGAAGATTCACCCTCTAGCTTACGTTTCACGGTTTGCAACGTGCTGAATCTACTAATGTCACGTTTGCCTAAGTGATAGTGAACACTGTGTGTTTTAGGGTCCAGGAAGCCGCAACCAGGATATGGGCGGTGGGAAAAAGAGTCCCTATTTTTGTTTGTCAGTGGAGAAAAGTGAAATCGGACCCGGAAGGGTAAAGATGCCACTGGTCAAGCTAATAGGACAGTGTTGTGCTAAAGCATTTAAGGGGAAACTATTATGTTATGTCTAACAAAGAAAGGGATGAATTTTATGACTATATTCCATCCCATCTTATCAATCTTTCTTTAAAAAAAAAAGAAAGAACTTCGTGCCTTTTGAGGGTTTAAGTGGCTTTTTTTGAAAAATGAAAGGAAAGTGAAGAGTGTAAAGTGATTCTTAAAACCGGTGGATTGATTCTTTAAAGCGAAAATTTTAACATGGAAATAATGCATTTGTTTTTGTTTTCGCGATATTGATTCTTATAAACGGTTGATTCTTATAACCACTGATCACTATAAGCGGTGGTTACTGTATATAAATATGTGATTATCAAAATAATAGAAACACTTAGCAATAACAGGAAATTATTTATTAATATGTCCTAGGACAGCGATGGCGCACCTTTTTGAGAAGTGGGTCAAATTTTGTTCATTACTTTTTTTTAGTACTAGCTCATGGGTCACTAAGTCAGTGGCGTCACTTGGAAAGGGGGAGGGGATGATGGTTAAAAACTACTTTTTTTTGGTTCTCACTTTTAAAATCCTCTAAATAGTTTACGTTTTCTTTTTGTTTTACAACTTTTACTTTTGCAAATGAAGAAAGGTCGATGTCAAAAAATTGATATAAACGGGGTGATTCCATGAATTACCGCACCAGGTGATACCATGTCCAGTTGGCAGTCGCCCCTGTACTGAGTATTTGAATGAACAAGGAATAAAGAAAATCACATATATATTATGAAATATTATTTATTAATAGATATAGTTACAGGTATGTGTATGTATAATAAAGTTGATAATAAAGTTAAAGTATATTTAATGAGAAATCTGTTGTTTATTTTCAGATAGTTTCTTAATATTAGGTTCATATTCCGTATTCAATAGTTTAACGCATATCGCAGTCAATTCATTTCCAAGTTTATTTCTATCCGTAGATTTTACAAAATTCATCGAAGAAAACAATTTTTCACATGAATATGTGGACCCAAACATCGTTAAAAGAGCATTAGCAAGTTTCTCTATTGATATGAAATTATTTGGTAAAGAATCCCATACGTTTAATATGATATTTTCAATTTTTAGGGTGGGTCATTATTATCTGCACTACTTTCAGACATTTTCCCTTCTACTTCGGAAATCAAGTTTTAAAATTTATTTTTCCACACTATGTTGCTTTGAAATTCAGCTAATTCCATTTCTAAATCATGGATACCTAGCCACATAAATTCGGTTAACTCCATTGTTTCGAATTCCGTTTTGTATGGATATAAAATAAAGTGAAATGCATTTTCCAAACTTTTAAATTGATTAAATATCTCCTCAAAATCTTGTTTTATTTCCTGTATAATCATTAAATATTTTTTGATTGCATTTTCTTGTACGTCAATCGTATTTACAAAAATTATTGTGTTTTGAAAATGTTTTTTTAATTCAGGAAAATATTTCATGATTTCCATTTCCAAATCCTTAGTAAACATGTCAAGTTTCATCATAAATATTTTAATATTTTCAAACCTAATTAAAACAATTGTCCATTTCCTTGAAGTTTTTTATTCAGTTCATTTAAATGCTGAGTGATGTCACATAAAAACATTAAATCATATAACCAATATATATTTGAGAATTCGTCAAAACTATTGTTTCTTCATTCAAAAAGAACTTAATTTCTGTTAATAAAATGACAAAGCGATTAAGAACTTGACCGCAACTTAGCCATCGAACATTGTTGTATGTCAAAATCCCTGAATACTGGCACTCAATTTCCTCTAATTATTGTGCAAATTGTCGTTTATTAAGACCGCTTGCGTTTATAAAGTTGATGACTTTCATTACAACTGGCAGTACATTGGAAAATGTTTTTAAACTTTGCTTCGCACAAAGAACTTGCTGGTGTATTATACAATGAAATTCAATCAAAGAATGTGTAATATTTTCCCTAAGATACTGGATAAAACCAATGTTTTCCCCTACCATACAGGGTGCACCGTTTGTTGTTACAGAAACAATTTTCTGCAGGTCAATATGCATGTCTTTAAATGCTATATCAAATTCTTTAAAAATATTAAGACCGGTACGCTTCCCTTTCAACGTTATCAGTTTCATTAGCTCTTCTTTCATTATATTGCCTGATTTATATCGAGCAAAAACTGCTAATTGTGCATAACCATTTACATCATTACTCTCATATAAAGTAATTGAATACATTTCTGCATAATTTAAGCCGTTATGTATTTGCGAACAAATATTTCTTTCTAATTCTATTACTCGATCTTTAATTTCATTGCGAATTATTCGTAACTCATTTATATGCTTTATAATCAAGTCTTTTTCTTTAAAATCTGTAAACAAAGTAGCACTACATTCTAAAAACACTTGTTTTACACACTCTCCTTCTGAAAGGGGTTTCCCGTGGTGAGCAATGCAATGGGCAACTTGAAAACTAGCGGCTGTAAAATTATTTTTTGGAATCAAAAAAGTTTTTAAAACAATGGTTTGTGAATGATTCTTTTTTTTCTTTTGCAAAAAACATGTTCTTCTTTCTTCATCTTTTGAAAGGCCGAGATAAGAATGCAACTTTTCAAAATGTCTTTTTACATTGTATATACGTGGAGGGACTTTTTCGTTACAAAATACACACACAGTCGTTTTATTCTTTTCAATCACACCAAATGTATCAAACCATTCTGTTTGATATGGTCTGGAACTTGTATCGTTTGTTTTTTTATTTTTTTAACCTCCGGCATAGTACAGGGCTACAACTAAAAATATTTATATTTAGAATACAATAATTTGAGAAGAAATTTCTTATTAACGTATTTGATATACATACATATGTAGATGAGGAACTTAATGATAAAAATAATAATAATGTTGAATTATTAAACACTTCTTGACGCGTGCGACAAGGCTGCCATTTAGCTCAGCACCGGTACATCCGCGAGCTGGTACATCTCCCCGTTCTACGACGCAAAGAATATATATGTATGCGCGTCAAGTTTATGACTAACTGTCATTAGTTAAACACGCTTCGTGACAAAAAACGTAACACGACATTTTACGACCATGTCATACACAGGTGCAGTGAAACGATAGGAAATCAGCTAGCCAATGTCCACTTCGAAATATATTTTTATAAATTTGACATTATATACATGTAACATGACAGGCCCACCCCGGGAAGAATGACGAATTAAGGACCTGCCATGCTACAATTAAATTAAGTAGTGAGCCGGGAGCGACGACGGCAACGGAGTGGCTTCGTGAAAATATTTTATTATGCAGACGACACATCTTCTCGGGGCAAAGGCAAATGTAGAGAGCTCTCTTCTACCGGACCACAGGCTCTTATATAACTTTTCATAGCTGACGTGTCACGTGACTATGCAACGAATAATGATTCGCTGTGCCTGGATCTCCGGGCTTGCAAAACTTAGGGCCTGTTCACATAGGAGTCTGTTGCGTTGCGTTGCTTTAAGGAAAAGATGACGTCGAGACGAAAATAAACCAATCATAGGCGTTAAAAATTTTATTGCTAATCGTTTGGAGGCATATGATTGGTTTATTTTCGTCTCAACGTCATCTTTTCCTTAACGCAACGCAACGGACTCCTATGTGAACAGGCCCTTATATAACTAAGGGGATTTTAAGGGGCGATATGTTGATTTCCTACGTTGGTTTTTAGGTTATTTACAATTCCTTTGTTCTTTGAATGAAAACGAAATTAACTCTACGCTCAAGGAAATTTGAAAAGAATTTAGAATTTAGAAAGGATTTTGGGGTTTTATATGTTACTAGATGGTACCCGTCAAAACTTGACGGTTATTAAGTAAACATTCCAATAAAAAAAAGGGTTCATAACCTTATTAAAATATTAGAAATTCATATGAAAGCCACGCGTGCTGGTAATTTAGAAATATTCAATAAAACACTTTAAAAAAATGTAAGAATATTTTGCGGTTATATTATGTATTCGCTTTGAAAAGCAAGCTACCGTACAGACATTTTTGAACATACCACTATCCATGCACCGAGTTTGCAACTTTCCGAAAATACAAAATTTGATATTATTGTAATATCTGGTTAAAATAATCCCTATATATAAAACGCGTAGGTATGCGGCACAAAAATCTACGATATTTCTACACTTCGAATGGCAACGGCTGCAACTACCGGATGTAAACAGCGGCTGTCCGCAATTTAAAACCGCGTGTGTGTAGTGGCCGCATAAGTTACAACCGCTGATCTTTTGACAATACATGTTTAGACCTATCAAATCCAGTGTTTAACCATGGACAGTTGTATGTAGGTTTATCTAGAATCCATTCTTTTGATTCTGTCGCTTTAGTATCTCCTACTTTTGAAATACTCAAATCTGTATATCAAGAAGTTTTATGAATATCATAGTTGAAATCCACACTATATTTTAAGTACTTGCTGAATTTTTGCTCCATTTTATAAGTGAGGAAATTTTCCCAAGAATTTATTATTTAATATGATTAAGTGTAGATATCTGAATTGTGAACAGTAATACATACAGAGAGTGATGTAATCAACACTGTATTTAAAATTTCCCCCCAACAATTTCTTATTTCTTGTAATGGTAAAGTGTAGATATCTTAATTTTGAAAAATTGCTGAATTTTTGCTCCATTTTATAAATGAAGAAATTTTCCCAGCAATTTATTATTTAATATGATTAAGTGTAGATATCTGAATTGTTAACAGTAATGCATACAGAGAGTGATGTAATCAACACTATATTTCAAATTTTCCCCCTGCAATTTCTTATTTGTTGTAATGATAAAGTATAGATATCTTAATTTTGAAAAATAGTACATACAAAGAGGGATGTAATTTTTAAAATCATTGATGTGGGCTTTCTCAGTCTTATCTTTAACTCTGTTCTAAGGTAATAGAAATTCACATTTTTTGATCACAATGTTTTAGAATCAGCTTAATAGAGAATACCCCTTAACAACATATATTTATGATGACAGGTAATTGTAACATTCCTTACATATGTCACTTTCAGTTGCGTTGTTTTGCAAAAGGAAATTTAAAACTAAAAGTGACCATGCTGGTCACGCAGTGGCTAGTATGGTTAAAATATAAATATATATATATATATAAAAAAAAAAAGATGAATGAATGACTAACTTCATGTTTACATTTTCATGTCCCGAATATATAAAATGAATACTTGTTATTAATTTAATTGAAATGCTATGAAAACGTGAAAGGTATCGGAAAATTTACCGACTTTTAAAAATTTAAGAAAATTTTGCCGTTATGTTAGGTATTCGCTCTGAAAAGCACACTACTATACAGTACATACCGTAGATAGTACATGTAAAAACGTGATGAATGAATGACTAACTTCATGTTTACATTTTCAAGTCCCGAATATATAAAATGAATACTTGTTATTAATTTAATTGAAACGCTATGAAAACGTGAAAGGTATTGGAAAATTTACCGACTTTTAAAAATTTAAGAAAATTTTGCCGTTATGTTAGGTATTCGCTCTGAAAAGCACACTACTATATAGTTCATACCGTAGATAGTACCTGTCAAAACTTGATGGTAAGTAATTGAACAGTTCCAATAAAAAAAAGATTCATAACCTTGTTAAAATATAAGAAATTTTTACAGAATATTAGAAAATAATATTCTGTAAAAATGTAAACATGAAGTTAGTCATTCATTCATCTTATAAAAAAAAAAGATGAATGAATGACTAACTTCATGTTTACATTTTCATGTCCCGAATATATAAAATGAATACTTGTTATTAATTTAATTGAAACGCTATGAAAACGTGAAAGGTATCGGAAAATTACAGACTTTTAAAAATTTAAGAAAATTTTGCCGTTATGTTAGGTATTTGCTCTGAAAAGCACACTACTATACAGTACATACCGTAGATAGTACATGTAAAAACGTGAATATTAGAAAATAATATACTGTTTTGCAACCTGATGTGTTGCAATTTAGAACATTGAAATTTACTTGAATGTTTGCTGTCTGATTATTTAATTTTAAATTGTTTTCTAATTTGAAGGTGAAATTTTTTAATACTTTTTTTATTAGATCTGAAAAATAAAGTAATATAATTCGAGAAAGTGGCACAAAACAAAATAATAAAATGTCCCCTTATAATCACCTGAAATATTGTTTTAAGGTGACTGCCTACATTTGGAGCCAATTTTTTTAAAAAATCATTTTTTAAAGATTTTTTTGTTTTTTATGGTAAAATAGCACTTGAAAATTAAAAAATAAACAAAAACTTGCCAGTAAATACCATACTTTTTTATAAATTGGTCAATTTGAAGTAATTTTCAATGAAAATTAGCTAAAATGCGACACATATGACAGTTATCTTAAATGACCCACAATCTAAGAGAAATTTTAAAATACAAAAATGTTGCAATATGAAAATTTCCCCCGATTCATCATTCCTATCCTTATAAAAACAGCTCCAAACACAGTGGCGTATGCAGGGGAGGGGTTGATGGGGGTTAACCCCCCCCCCCATTTTTTCTGATTACATATATTACTTAAATAGGTTCAAGCTCTGCACTGATTGCTCAAAACTACTTTTTCATAGTAACCCCCCCCCCCCCCCACTTTTGAAAATTTCGGCATAGGCTGCTGCCCAAACAAAAACTATTTAACTATTTATTATTATGCATCAATTATTCAGCGTCATTGATAACAATAGCATCTAAAACATTTCCCGAAAATTTTATCAAATTATATGTATTATTGTGTGAAATATCATGATAACGGTAAAGATTTGTGCTAAAAACATAATTCTGAGAAAAACTCAGTTCAAGTTGTTTGCCACTTCAATTTTGTAGCAGACATTTTTTAAAATAGCTATAACTCTGCTTCTAATTGATGTAGAATGAAAATCCAAACGGTTTTGAAAAGAGAAAAGATTGAATTGCACGATTCCTGGAAAAAATAAAATTGACCAAAATAGTCAAAAAATGAAATTTTCAACGTAGGCAGTCACCTTAAAAGATACACTATCATCGCAATAGAATGCTTTACTAAAAATTATTACAGTGAGGTTTTTTTAAAAAAATATTGAAGTTTATAATTAAAAAAAACGTTCTTGGAAAAAAAAGCATGCTTGCAGCTGATTTTAAAATCCGACTTGTACAGTCTAACTAATGCAGCCAGATATTTAGAAACAATACTGCTAATTCAATCTATTTCAATGTAATATAAATATTTTATATAATCATGTATTATGCTATATATATGTATAAATAGGCTATGTATAAATATATTAAACAAAAATAAAATATATAAATAAAATCAGATTAAAATATCATGCAAATTATTCACGTGCAAATAATTTTTGCATGTGTATTTCAATTTAATGTACATATATTATATCTTATGCTATATATATGTATAAATAGGCTAAATATATTAAGCAAAAATACAATATATAAAGAAAATCGGATTAAAATATCATGCAAATTATTCACGTGCAAAAAATTTTTGCACGTGTATTTCAATTTAATGTATATATATTATATATTATGCTATATATATGTATAAATAGGCTATGTATAAATATATTAAGCAAAAATAAAATATATAAAGAAAATCAGATTAAAATATCATACAAATTATTCACGTGCAAAAAATTTTTTAACGTGTATTTCAATTTAATGTACATATATTATATGTTATGCTATATATATGTATAAATAGGCTATGTATAAATATATTAAGCAAAAATAAATTATATAAAGAAAATCAGATTAAAATATCATGCAAATTATTCACATGCAAAAAATTTTTGCACCTGAATATATTTAATGTACATATATATATTTAATGTACATATATATAATGACATTATATCTTATGCTATATATATGTATAAATAGGCTATGTATAAATATATTAAGCAAAAATAAAATCAGATTAAAATATCATGCAAATTATTCACGTGCAAAAAATTTTTGCATGTGTATTTCAATTTAATGTACATATATCTTATGGTATATATATTTCAATTAAATGCTGTATTTCAATTAAATGTACATATATTATATATTGCTTAATATATATTTATACATATATTTATATATTTATACATATATATATATATATATATAAATATATGTATAAATATATATTAAGCAAAAATAATATATATAAACTAAAGAAATTCTGATTAAAAATCATACAAAGTTATTGAATCGTTACTAAACACGTATTAGATGTGGAATATATAAAATTCCATGTGTTGTAAATGCAAAAAATCTGTATACTGAAGATTTGGCCTTTTGAACCGGCTAGCTTTTGTGACGTACAGTTTGGAACATATCACTGCGCATGCGTCAAGTTTGCAACTAAATTCGACATTATTGTAATATTAAATTGTAATACTGTATTGTAATATATATTATATATTATGTATTAAAAAATATATAGTATATATTAAAATATATATATATTATATATGGTTAAAATAATGAAAACCTGTTTTACTATGAAAAAAATTCTGATTCAATTTTTCTTAAATTAACGAATCACGGTGAATGAATGACTCACTTGTGTTTACATTTTCAAGTTCTGAGTAACACTATGATAACGCGAAAGGTGGCGGAAAACAGATAATTCTCTAATGAAGAGATAATTTTGAAATAAAATTGATCGAAATAAAGTTGATTTGTGTCGATATTACGCTGTTTTAATTACAATTATTTGGGTTTAGTTGGCAAATAATCTTTTTGAACTTTACTTTTAACTTGTTAAGCCTAACTCATAAAACAAAATGGATGCCAAATGGATGGATATGAGGTGGTCGCTCCGGACGCGTTACGGACAGAGTCGACTACAGAACACGGCAACTATTATAAGGATATATACAGCTCAGATTCAAAATATTAGAATAATTGAGAAAAAGTAATAAGAAAGAAATTATTTTCCATTTATTTATTTTTGATACTAAGTAAATGCAATTAAATTTCTTATAAATTAAATCTGGAATGTTTAGATAAGATTTTAACATTTACAAAATATAAAATACAATAAATTAGGTATACAACAGTTTTCTGAAACACATCAAAATATTAGAATAAAATTGAGATTGGTTCAAAATATTAGAATATTTTATTTTACGCAAAAATATTACCTTATGAATATGAAGTAAATGGTAGTTAATATTTTGTAGCATCCCATTTAGCTTTAATAACAGCGTACAATCGATCTTGCATACTATATACAAGGTGTTTACAAACATTTCTATCAATATTAGCCCAAACAGACTTTATACGTGCCACTAACTCACTTTTACTTGAAGGAGGATTTTCTTGGAGTTTTTTCTTCATTATACCCCATAAGTTTTCGATGGGATTAATGTCTGGTGAGTTTTGTGGCCAAGGAAGTACCTTAATTTTACGTTGGCGGAACCAATTCTTAGTTGAAACCGAGGTATGCGGTGACGCTAAATCTTGTTGAAAGATGAAATCATCTTCAAATAAATCTTCTGATGATGGAATCATGTAATATTCCAAAATTTCTTGATATATCTGAGAGTTTTCGTAGACGATGCATAACCTTTTCGTAGACGATGCATAACTTTCCAGGTCCTTCTGCGCTCATGCAACCCCAAACCATGACAGCAGCAGCAAATTTTACCGAACGTTTAAGGCATTCTTTATCAAATGCTTCTTGCTTCATTCTCCAAACTCGAATACCTTGATTACCATATGAAACACAAAACATACTTTCATCACTAAATAATATTTTTTTCCAATCTTCTTCGCTCCATAAACGTCTTGATTCCCACCAATTCAATCTTATACGCTTTTGTTTTGCAGTCGTAAGAGATTTTGTTTCGGTACACGAGATTCAAACTTAAATTTATGGAGACGTCTTAATGTTGTCGATTTAGAAACTTCAACTCCTTCTTCTTTCCATTTTCGGTACAAGAATCACACGCTTTTAAAACGGTTTTTCTTAACTATACGCTTCAGTTTCCTGTCAGCTCTATCAGATATTTTTGGTTTTCGGCCGCCATTTCGGCGATTATTTTGAAATTTTCCATTTTTTTAATATTGTGTTAGTATTTTACTAACGCTTGATTGCGAACAATGTAAATAATTCGCTATATAACATTGATTTTTATCGTGCCGATACAAATCAACCATACGAAGTTTAATAGATTCAGGAATATCACTCACACGACACATTTTAAGACGAAAAATCAAACAAACTGCAAAAAGAATACTGATTTTAAATAAAATAGTCTTAATTTAATCAATGATGTCACCAGTTAGGAATTGGTGATAATTAAAGGAGAATTAATGTGAAATATTCTAATATTTTGAACCACTTGAATAAATATTCTAATATTTTGACTTTTCAAAATAATTTTTTTTTCATTTAATCTTTTCAAAAATGAAATTAATTTTAAGATAATAAATAAGTTTAATCAACAATAAGTTCTTAATAAAAATATCGTTTGCATATTTGCATTAAAAGACATTAAATTACCAAACGATATTTTCAATTTGTAAAAAAATGTAATTATTCTAATATTTTGAATATGAGCTGTATGTATATATATATATATATATATATATATATATATATATACTTTATTTTTTTTAATGTTTTTGATTGTCTATTCTCTCTTTTATAATATAAAAAATAAGTTTATAAAAATCAACATGTGGGTCATTTAAAAAGCCTAGGTGGGTCAGTGTCTGACCAGCGGGTCATAGGTTCGCCATCACTGTCCTAGGACCATCTATGGCATGGTAAGTAGTATTGCCTGAATTCGCCTAGGAATAGAATTATACAAGTCCTAAATAGTGGTTAAGGGAATTAATTTTATACCATTCTTCATGCTGAAATCAGGAATGTTTCAGCAGAGGTGTTGTTGTTGGATATCGATTCCTGACTATCCTGACAAAACAGACTACATCAGTTCGACGACATTCAGATCGGAGGACTGTGTGGGCTAGATGAGATGTTTGACTTATTCTTCATTCATTACTTAAAATACATTCATCACTCAAAGTTTTAGAGTCTCACCAAAAATTTGAAATATCACCATTTTGAAAACTTGCCCCAGGCGCCAGCATTGATCAGCCCAGCCCTGTTCACATGCATTAGAGTAGTACAAGTTTTTATTGGCGGCTTTCCCATCAAAATCATCATTTTTTAAAACTTTTCTAAGTCCAAATTAAAATGTCCGCTTAAAATTATCGCAATATACCCGTACTGTTTTTCACGTAATTCTCGAGATATTTCGGATGTCTCGAGTGTATACATAAGCAAATGTGTTGGTATGAAATATTTGATGTTATTCCTATTGCTCTTTCGTGAAAAAGGAACTTTAATGATTATTGTCTTTCCATCGACTGTGCTTTCAACTGAGCAAATATTAATCCATTCATTGTTCCTCCAAAAAATATTTATTGTTTATTTAAGATATTAGGTAATTTCACGAAGGTGGAGTTTTTTCTAACTTTTCCTTTGTCTGTTTTGGTAAACTGTGTTAGATTTTACGGAGCGAACGAGATGGAAATACAATTTACCATGAATTGCGATTTCGTGCGTTTGTTTATTGAATGGAGGGAAAAGAACTGTCACGAAGTTCCCATGCCTAAAAGCAGTTTTGGAAGCTGCCGAGAGAAATAAAGTGTCAATTTTGAAGGAAAGCATGCCATGTCCGCCGTGTTTATTATTCTGTTATTTTGTTTCGTCTGGTACTATTTCAATCAGTCAGTTTTCTAAATCTTTCCCCATCTGTCTTACTCTTTCACACTCACAGATATATCTATCTATCTATCTATCTATCTATCTATCTATCTATATATATATATATATATATACATATTTACACATACATATATATGTATATATATGTATATATATGTATCTATACACACATATATATATATATATATATATTTATATGTATATATATATATATATATATATATATATATATATATATATATATATATATATATATATATATATATATATATATATATATATATGTGTGTGTGTGTGTGTGATTCCAGAACATCAAGTAGTAGACAGCGGTAACCATAGGCAAGGACCAAATTAAAAAAATTAATAGTTATGGATATTAATACCAGTACAGTCTATCCAAAACTTGTGCGTGATTGATTTTCTTGGATTTAATTACTTCTTCGTTCACCTTAAGTAATTAATTACGAAATTATTTGAAATTTTTTTTTCAATTTATTGCAATATGAAAATTATTAGGTTTATCCAACCACGGTTCCGTATTTCATTGCACTGAGTTTTAAAAGACTTTGTTTGATAACCTTGAGTAAATTAACCTCTATCTATATACTCTCCAAGTATATACGTCACATTCTGTACGTGTTATGTATTATACTCCTATTCGGATGTATGTGTGTTAGACTAAATCCAGTTACATAGCTCTGAACTTTATTGTACTGAATTGTATATGGCTGTGTTTTATAACCTTTTGTCACAAAGTCTAAATTTTACTTATACTCTCTGTTATTAGGAAGAGATAAGAAATTCTAAGGTTGAATAACAGGAATATAATTTTGTTCCCATGCTTGTGATTTTACTTTTATAACTGACTGACTGAATACCCGTGCTTCGCTACGAAGTACATTTTTGGAGAATTACAACGAAAATCGTAACGAATATTTTATAGACAAAATAATGTAGAAGAAAATATTCAAATTAAATCTATTAGAACAAACTAAAGAATATAGCACAGTTAATATAGTACAGTTTGAGGAACATTTCCCCCGTCAATAACCAAAATTTCCTCAACCATTTTTTGACGGAGATCCAGACAAAGAAGAGACGCCGAGAATAGTCGCAGAGAATACGATTTTCCCCTCAAACGTATTGGAGTGTCCCCATTTACCCCCTTAGGGATGGAATTTCAAAAAATTCTTTCTTAGCGACTATTCATGTCATTGTAGGAATGCACTGTCAAAATTTAAGCCCTTTAGGTCCAGCGGTTTGGTTTGTGCGAGATCTGTCAGTCGGTCACTGAACTGTTTTATATATAGGTTTAATTTAACATCCATAAAACATACTAATTTGAATTAAATTCTTAAAAAACTTCCATCTCAACGAGTCTAGTGGTTAAATTTTATCTTTTACAGTATATTTGAATATTCTTTGTCAATTTATTTCGTTGTTATGCACGAAAAATTAATTTAAAGTATCACAAAAAGAAAAGAAATCACGTGATCAGCATTTAATGAATTAAAATCTAAAAATTAATCTTTGAAAATTCACCAAAAATCAGAAAATGGAGGTAAATATTCGAAAAAGATTTCATTTTAAAGGAATTTTTATGATCTTTCTCGCGATATGAATTTTATAACCCTCAGATTATTGTGACCCTCAGATTATAAGTGAGTGCTACACCGAATGTTCACACGCATGGTAATGTGACTATAAGATACGTCACATGCTGACGTTTTGATGACTATTTAAAAATCAAATTAAAATTGTTGACTTGGGAAGAAATAGCCCAAGAAATTGGAATGAAATCTGCTAAGTTTTTATAAT
>OU015490.1:160655421-160690421 GCA_907164885.2 Dolomedes plantarius | reverse complement strand
TTAGTTGTTGGAATTGCCAGTATGGGTAAACTGCCTTATTTAGACGCCTTCGATCGCGGACGAATCGTAGGTGCGCGACGCATGGGCCATTCAATTTCCGAAATCGTCAGACAGCTAGGATTTTCGAGGTCGACAGTGCAAGAGTATACCAAGAATACATCGATGGTGGAAAAAAAAACTAGCGATCGGGCAAACTGCAAAGGACAATTAGCCTTGACAGTGCGTGGTGAGAGACGGCTCAGGCGTATTGTACGTAGCCAGCGAAGCCAAACATTAGCTCAAATTACCACCCAGTTTAATGACGGTTCCAGTCGTACAGTCAGTAAACGGACTGTGCAACGCTCGCTTCACCGTATGGGTTTCGGGAGCCGTCGACCTACGAGAGTACCATTGCTCTATACTCGCCATCGGGCTGCACGTCTTGCCTGGGCAAGAGAGCACAGAGACTGGAGTGTAGAGGACTGGAAACGAGTAGCATGGAGTGATGAGTCTCGATTCCGACTACTTAACGCCAACGGGAGGCTGAGAATATGGCGTCAGGCTCATGAAGCCATGGATCCTGCATGCCTGGCTGGAACTGTACAAGGGCATGGTGGCTCAATCATGGTCTGGGGTGTTTTTTCGTGGCACAGTTTGGGATCTTTGGTGAGTGTACCAACCTCCCTCAATGCAATTCGGTACGTAGAGTTGCTGGGTGATCACCTCCATCCGTTTATGCTGTTCTGTTATCCGCACGGTAATGGAGTTTTCCAGCAAGACAACTGTAGCTCTCACAAGTCCCGGTTGGCTACTGGCTGGTTGGATGAGCACTCCTCTGACTTCTCTGTCATGAATTGGCCACCTAGAAGTCCAGACTTAAATCCTATTGAGCATCTTTGGGATGTTTTGGAACAAGACGTGAAAGGCCATCACACAGCACCAAAGAACTTACTGAATTATGGACAACTTTAGCCAATATTTGGCAAGCCATTCCCGTGGAACGTTTCCAGAAACTTGTTGAATCTATGCCTCGTCGTGTGGCAGCCGTTTAATCACTTTTAATAATACATTAGAATTTTTAAAAAATAAAATAATGATTTAAAATTCTCTTTTTCAAATTTTGGTTTTTGGCTTTTGAAATAATTCTTTCAAATTTCTGTTTTCAAATTTTGCTTTTTAAACAAAGAAAAAAAAGGTAATATATATATATATAAATGTAAAGCTGAAAAGAATATTTAAAGCTGAAACTAAAATTATTTCTGGTGCTTTACAATTATTTCTGGATTTCAATTATTAAATGACTCGTTCTCAACTAATAATTTTTCATTTTGGCAACATGGCCGAATGTAAATAGAAAAATCTCATGGACGAAAAAGTGCTTATAAAAATAGAAAGACAGTTCTCAGGAATTCAAAATTGGTGGCGGAAAAATCCTCATCAGTTGTTCATTAATTAGAAACAAATTTCATGAACTTGCTGGAATTATTAGTGAGTAAAATAATAAGTCGAAAAATTACGAACTCTTTTTCAGTTAAATTAAGATATTATGGCGATCAGTGCGGGAAATTTCAAAAGTGTGTTTGGTAAGTACGTTTTTATAGAATGATAACATTATTTTTATTAAATGTATTTGGTATATTTTGGAAGCTGGACATCTAGCAAATGCCGATAAATTGTAAAATTGACATTAATAGGTGCAGAAAACCGAAATATTTGTCCATCAAAATTGTCGATTTCGGGAAATTTGGAAAACTGCTTTGGGAAAAAGCTTCGTTTGCAATGAAAAACATTTTTAATTTTATAAAAATGTGTATATCCTTAAAGATGAAGAGCTGTAAAGCACATGGAAATAAAAAAATTGTCGATTGGTGGGCGAAAAAGTTTAATTTTGCATGCATGAAAATAGTGGAAATTTGCGAAACGGAAAGGAGCTGGCCCACCCGGAATGACATCTGTTTCTGCTGCCCGCTTCTTTTGAGTTCGGTGGTTTTAATTTTATAATTAAAAAAGTTTAAAGTTTTGAAAGTTGAGGATGGCACCAGTGCACGCGTCTTGTCCGTCCGCGTCCATTGGTACCAGTCACGATATCCTGCTACGCACGGTTCGCTAGATTAGCCAGTCCCCGTATCTGCTGACCGACAAACTAACATTTGTTTGCCTTCAGCTGTTATTATATAGACTAGCTGAGTGGCAACCCGATGTGTTGCTTTTTCGATTTAAAATAAAATGTTTTTATTTCTTAAAGATTAAAAACTATTTAATGACTTTTAAAAATATATTAGAATTTTTAAAAACGAAATAATTATTTAAAATTCTCTTTATCAAATTTTGGTTTTTGGCTTTTGAAATAATTCTTTCAAATTTCCGTTTTCAAATTTTGCTTTCTAAACAAAAAAAGAAGCTCATTCAATAGGGTAATGTCTCGCAGCATGTCACATCTCAACTGTTGCAGATTTTACTTCTTGTTTGGCAAGGAGTGGCAAAAAATTGCATAATTTAACATGGCGTTCAATGAGCATTCTTACAGCTTGTTGAATAAAATGCTCTCAGATTACGCAAAGTCTTTAGATACGGTATCTAAACAAAGGTATATCACTAAATTAAACATTCAGGTACAGCCCTGAAAGGTTTATTCAGTGTGTGACCCGCATTTATTGACAGAGGAAGACTGGAGTTACGATACAAGACGCTGGCCTGAAGTAATTTATCCTGATATCTATACATATCTCAACATAATAATAATTATTCTCATTATATTCTCTTAAACCTTGCGAAATATTAAAAAAAGTGTTAAAATACCTGTTACATACAACTAATATGAGGAATTTTATAAATAAACTTAAATTATTTAACTCAAAATGAAGGTATCGTCCTAAAACACATGCAAACGCATAGGAACTGCTTCTGTTTTCTGCCACCCGATAATGACGTCATCTATAGCAGAAGAAAACTGACGTAGGCAGTGACGTTGCGACGTTTCGCCTTATCAGAAAAAAAATTCTATAGGTTTTAACTTCCCCTTTCCTGAAACTAAAATTATTTCTGGTACTTTAAAATTATTCCTGGATTTCAATTATTAAATAAATGACTCGTTCTCAACTATTTTGGCATTTGGTTATTTTCCTTTCGGCAACATGGCGGAATGTAAACATTACATCTCATGGGGCAAAAATTGCTTTAAAAAAATAGAAAGACAGTTCTGATGAATTCAAAATTAGTGGCGGAAGAATCCTCATCACTTCCTCATTAATTAGAAACAAAGTTCACGAATTTGCTGGAATTATTAGTGAGTAAAATAATAAGTCGAAAAATTACGAACTCGGCATTCAAGTTATATGATACAATGGCGATCAGTGAGGGAAATTTCAAAAGTGAGTTTTGTAAGTACGCTTTTTTAGAATGATAACATTTTTTCTATTAAATGTATTTGGTATATTTTGGAAGCTGAACATCTAGAAATTACCGATAAATCGTAAAATTGACATTAATAGGTGCAGAAAACCGAAATATTTGTCCATCAAAATTGTCGATTTCGTGAAATTCGGAAAACTGCTTTGGGGAAAAAGCTTCGTTTGCAGTGAAAAACATTTTTAACTTTTTGAAAATGTGCATATCCTTAAAGATGAAGAGTTGTAGAACACATGGAAATAAAAAATTTGTCGACTGGTGGGCGGAAAAGTTTAATTTTGCATGCATGAAAATAGTGGAAATTTGCGAAACGGAAAGGAGCTGGCCCACCCGGAATGACATGTTTCTATTACCCGCTTCTTTTGAGTTCGGCGGTTTTAATTAAATAATTTAAAAAGTTTAAAGTTTTGAAAGTTGAGGATGGTATCAGTGCACGTGTCTCGTCCGACCGCGTCCATCGGTACCAGTCGCGATATCCTGCTATGCTCGGTTCGCGAGATTAGCCCGTCCCCGTGTCTGCTGACTAACAAACTAACATTTGTTTACCTTCAGCTGTTATTATATAGATATATATACACATAAATAAACTTAGGAATACACACTTAGGAATAACAGGAAATTCTTTATTAATATGGCATAGGAGCATTTATGGCATGTAATACCGCCTGATTTCGCCTAGGAATAGAATTTTACAAGTCCTGAATAGTGGTTCAGGGAATTAATTTTATACCAGCCTTTATGCTGAAATCGGGGTATGTTCCGGTAGAGATGCTGGTGGTGGATATCGATCCCTGACTCTATTCTCTAAAATAGACGACATCAGTTCGACGACATTGAGATCGGAGGACTGTGTGGGCTAGATGAGATATTTGACTTATTCTCTATTCATTACTTAAAATACATTCATTACTTAAAATTTTAGAGTCTCTCCTAATATTTGAAATGGCGCCATTTTAAACATTTGCGTAAGGCCCCACCATTGATCAGCCCAGCCCTGTTGATAACTATTAGAGTAGTACATGTTTTTTGGCGGATTTTCCATCAAAATCGTCATGTTTTTCTCTTTTCTTATTGTAAATTAAAATCTCCGCTTAAAATTTCCGTAATATACCCGTACTGTTTTCACGTAATTCTCCAGACTTTTTGGATGTCTTGGGTGTATATATACATTAGCAAATGAGCCGGAAAGAAATGTTTGATGTCTTTTCTATTGCTTTTTCGTGAAAAGTTATTGCCTTTCCATCGATGATTCTTTAGACCGCACACACACACAAAAAAAGCAACTCCTTTCCCGATAGTCACGCTTTGAACCAATTTCGAGCTATTACTTTTGTACGGGTACAGTACGGGTATATTACAATTTCCGCAATATACCCGTACTGATTTTCACGTAATTCTTCAGACTCTTCGGATGTCTCGGGTGTATATATACATTAGCAAATGAGCCGGAAAGAAATGTTTGATGTCTTTTCTATTGCTTTTTCGTGCGTTATTGCCTTTCCATCGACGATTCTTTAGACCGTACACACACAAAAAAAGCAACCCCTTCTTTCCCAACAGCCACGCTTAGAACCAATTTCGAGCCATTACTTTTGTACGGGTACAGTACGGGTATATTACAATTTCCGTAATATACCCGTCCTGATTTTCACGTAATTCTTCAGACTCTTCGGATGTCTCGGGTGTTATATATACATTAGCAAATGAGCCGGAAAGAAATGTTTGATGTATTTTCTATTGCTTTTTCGTGAAACGTTATTGCCTTTCCATCGACGATTCTTTAGACCGCACACACACAAAAACAAGTAATATAAAAACAAAATTTTTTAAAGTCAATTCCTACTTAGGTCAACAAAGAAAAATTTGAGTGTGAACTAATAGTAGGAATTGAAAAAAAGGATTGCCTGCCAGAACCTTGCCTACTGTGCGAGATTAGGAGGGGGGGGGGGGAAAGAGAGAGAAAAAGTTTGTCAGGTTGGGGATTCGATCCCGCAACCTACAGGACGGAAGAAGTCCGCGCTACCGCAGTGTTACCGTTTACAGAGAAAAAATAGGGAAATTACTATTCAAGAGCAAGAGACGCTCTAGGTCTAAAACTAAAATCGATTAATTAAATTTATTATTGAATTAATATTTGAAAAAACTGTATTAACATCAATTGTCATCCACTACAAGTTTAAAAAAATGCATTTGAACTTGAGTGGATGAATAAAAAGTATTTTATTAACGATTAAAAATTTGAACAAGATATATATAGGGAGAGTGTGAACTAATAGTAGGAATTGAAAAAGCAACCCCTTCTTTCCCGACAGCCACGCTTTGAACCAATTTCGAGCCATTACTTTGGTACGGGTACAGTACGGGTATATTACAATTTCCGTAATATACACGTACTGATTTTCACGTAATTCTTCAGACTCTTCGGATGTCTCGGGTGTATATATACATTAGAAAATGAGCCGGAAAGAAATGTTTGATGTCTTTTCTATTGCTTTTTACTGAAACGTTATTGCTTTTCTATCGACGATTCTTTCGACCGCCCGAAAAAAAAAGCAACCCTTTCTTTGCCGACAGCCACGCTTTTAACCAATTTCGAGCCATTACTTTTATATGACCTCACGAGCATGTGGGGAGTGGAACAGAACAAACAATCCCCCTTTTCATGCAACGTAACTCGCCCAGCTGTAACAGCGACAGACAATGTGACGTATTTTCATTCCGTCACGATTTTGATGGGGAAAACCTCAGCGAAAACACGTTCCGTGCTAAAATGTGCTGTTTTTTCTTATCGCAATTTTAAGTCCCAAACGCCTCTTAAGGTTCCTGTGTAGTACCTAAGGTAAAAAATATGTGAAAAGAAAAGACAAAACCTTTGTGCTCGAGGAATAAACAGGAAATCCAACGTGAGTTTTCGGCTTTTTGAGCCGCCACTAAGTTCTTTGCACTGATGACGAAGCTCCTTTGCAGCTTCGAAACGGCCGTATGCAAAATTGCACCTTACTTCTATTTGTGCTTTATTTACGTTGGATTTCCTGTTTAAAAAATATGTGTTTGTGTTTTTATTTTAGTAAACTTAAACTTTCTCGTTAACTCTCTCTGGTCGTGGAATTTCCAAGATCTTCCCATCCCTTTGTTATCTCGTTACTTACAATTTTTGCTTCTCGTAGTGTTAGGCTAGCTCTCAGAAATCAGAATATTTTGAGAAGTTGAGGGAGATTTTAGTTCAGGCATTTCTCCCAATACTCTAGCCTGTTGTCTAGCCCTACTATATTCGCTAAGCTAAGTGATAACCTATGGAGAAATAATTTTCAATAATTGTCTGCTTGGACTGAAAGTCTTTTTTTTTTGCAATTGTAGTCCGTAATAGAGATATAAGTTTTTTTACTCCTGTATTGTATTCATATTAGAAATGCCTTCTACCAAAGAAAATTATTAAAATACAATACAGTAAAGATACAATACAGATTTGTAGACTTTTTTTATTTAATGTTCACATTAGATATTTTTTAACTATGATAGCAAGAACGTAACTACAAGTACGCCAGATATTCGCTTTTTAGTTTGATTCGACGAACAGTTCCTGCATAGATTGTACAATAAATTATGGTAATATGTACTAGAATGCCTTTTGTCGAGTTTAAGAAAGTTTTACTAGACTGTCACGGGGCGTTGACGTGTATTGAATCACCAGCTATTTGTGCTACAAATGAAATGGCAAGCGACGATTTGGTGCAAGTGGTTTCAGACGACCTTCTGCAAATGTTAGGAACAATAAGTGGGTGTTCAGATGTTGATATGGAAGGCGTCAGTGGGTGGCTGAAAGACAACAATGACGGTGGCTACGACACTATCACGGAAGAAGAAATTGTAGCGGCATGAACATCTACAGCAGACAGTGAGGAAGAAGATGACGTGGACGAGGAAGGAGAGATTACACCGCAACAACGGACGACACATGTAGATGCTGCTCACCAGTTGACAAACATCATGGCGTACTTGGAGCGTCAGTCCGACACCACTCCACCTGAACTATCAATGATAAAGCGCTTGCGTGGACGTGCTTCATTTAAACGCCACGTGTGTTTGAAACAGAAGACAGTGGACCAATTCTTTGTTAAGAAATCCTGTGAAAAGTTATTTTTATTTTTTTTAATGTCTTGTAAAGAATACTATGTAATCTTGTTACAAAACATAGTGTTTTATGGTAATAAACGGTAACTCTGCTTAGTTAAGGATTTTGTTTGCTTATTACCCGGATTATCCGAATTTTCTATTATCCGGATTGCCTATGGTCCCACTTAGTCCGGATTAACGAGGTTCTACTGTATGAGGTTCTACTGCATATCTTATGTAGTATAATTCAAATTTAATAAATACAAGATAAAAAGAACTTTTTATATACCAATTTTTAAAATTTTCTGTTGAATCATATAAACTTGACAGTTCTATGAATTAATAAATACTTTTTTAAAATTTTTTGATGAATTATCCCATCAACTTGAAAGAAAATAAAGTTAATTGGAAGTTAACTTGCATTTAACTTTTCGTTCCCGTCCCGGCCAATAGATGGCTGCACCAGTCTACAAAACAAAATTAAACTGAAAATAACTGAAAATTAATATAATTCTGCTTAAAGATACGTAAAAGTATTAAAAAAATGCATTGTCATCGTGTTCTGAGCTATTCTAAAAGTTTCAAATGTCTAGCTAGTCAGGAAGTTGGTTAAAAATCGATTGCAAGAGTTGTACTGTACAAACACACACACACACACACACAAACAAAAAAACAAGAAAACGAGTTAATAAAAACATGGTAAAAATATTAGGTGGTCCGTGCAAAAATTTCGCATGCGAATAAAATACGATTAATTTTATAGCCAGGTTTTTGGTTTGTAGTCGGATGAAAGAAGAACCGGTTCATTTGTAGCCATGGTTTATTTGTCAAGCAACAATGGTGCGTAAGGATAATACAAAGCGGATTAAAAAATACCTTTGGACCCACTATTGGAGGTGAAACATAACACAATACAGGGGAACACGAGATATAGATATATAAAACCCATTTGTAGACAATATTAAAAGTTAAGTATGACACAAATTCGTTGAAAATGGGATATTTACATTACAACACCTCTTTGTATACACTATTTGACCGTGCCGTATCTACGCATCCATGGAAAGAACTCTAGGGCAAAAAGCCCATTTTGAACTTCGATTTTAAAACAAACAATTCAATGTATCATTCTGAATTAAAAATTATATATATATATATATATATATATATATATATATATATATATATATATATATATATATATATATATATATATATATATATATAGAAGCGGGGAACTTAATCTTTGAAACGGTACCTCATTTTTCGATTTTGATTAAGTATGAAGGGAGAAAAAGGGATCGTCACAAAAAATCACCTTTTAGAAATAACATATAGGATTCTTCGAGTTTCTTTAGAACAGTGGTTCCCAACCCGTAAAAGTCTGCGGACCGCTAAGCCAGAAATTGAACCATGTGCGGACCACCACCATCTCCCACTGACTTGGGGGGGGGGACCTTCCGGGGGTGTTATGGGGGTATAGAATATCGCTCAGGCAAACGGGATACAGGATTAACATACATTCTAACGTATCATATTCTAATAATAAAATAATTACGTTAAACTTTTTGAGAAATTTTAATTGAACACCTGATAGTCATCGGATGAACATCTAGTTCAATGAACATTGCTTTCAAAATCTCTATTTATTTGACAACTTTTTTATATGTGGTGCCAGACCACTCCTGAGACTCTCGCGGACCACCGGTTGGGAACCACTGCTTTAGAAGAGTGAAAAAATACCCCAGTGAAAAAATTTATTTCACTATTACTATTCCGGTCAATATAGACATTTAAAATAACAAAAATTCCCGGAGAGCCAAATATTGGTGAAGAGCTGGGGTTTACCATTACAAATAAAGTTTTAAAAATCCCCATCGATCCTATGTGTGCTACAAAAGTTATTCGGCGTGAAAGGTCAAAATTTGAGGTTTTTTGGATTTTTCTCGAAAACGGTTAGTTTTATCAAAAAAAAAAAAAAACCTCAAACCAAAGTTGTAGATCTTAAAATTCTCTACAAAAATGGTATTCATGATTTTTTTCCTAAGAGTTACCATTCCTGAGATATCGCGATTCTAAGAGTCACATTATACATGATATGCACACATTTCCAAGCCACCTGTGAGGTAGTGTACTCGGCGCGTTTTTTTTACCGTGATTTCCTCTGTAGGCCTACTCCACTAACTGTCATGACAATTTTAGGATAATTTAAGGGAACAATACCCGTCAAGTTCTAGATATTACCTTATTATTGATATTGATTATTGATATTGCTATTGATTATTGGGTTAACTATTGTTTTGATTTCTTTAGATATTTTAATCAGATTCATGCTCTTGAAAGTCTACTTCAACAGTCATGTCTTCTTCGATTTCTTCTTCTTCCTCTTCCTCTTGCTGGATGTTCATAAATTGTTCAAATGTGGCTGAGTCATTGGTCTCTTCATTAAAATCACAGGAATCTTCCTCTATTGTACTCAACTGGACATTTGAGCAAGACTGACCTTGGAAATTGGTACACGCTGGAGAATACAGCAACCCGACTTTTTTACAGCCACATTTGGCACTACAACCTTTTTTGCAATTGCAAAAAATTGAGGAGTTTTTCTGGAGCAGGTGGGAATAAAGTTTGAATCGGTTCCAGAGTATTATCTATCAATTTCCAACCCCAGTCTTCTGGGTTCAGTTGATTGCCTAGCCATGTTTGAACTTGATAGTATACTCGATACAAGTGTTGAATAGCAGATGCCGATGTTGGAGGAAGACATGATAGTTGTACTTGTTTCTTGTTTCGCGTATTTTTTACAAAAGTTAAGTATCGGTATTTATCAATGCAAGTAATTTTTTTGGAGCTCCATAAACCGCAAGAAGAAAGCGAGTTCCTTCCGTAATTATTGTTTGAGGTGTGGTCTTAATTTCTGCAAATACTTTAGCGCAGTCAGTCAAATCTTTTTTTTCGAATAATTTAAATACTGACGTTTTGCCCCTTCTGTACATTTCTGACGAAGTGTCGCAGCCGGTTATCGCATGTAAAAATAAAATATAGTTTTGGCATTTGGGATAAGCAGATAAACTTTTTGAAGAATATATTTCTGTTCGCTGTTGAGCCCTTCCAGGTTTCAGAAAATAAATAATTTTATCCATTGGAGTCCTTGCAGTAAGTAGTACTAACAAATCAACATCTTCACCAACTACAATTGTTGTGTTTGTTGTATTAAATGTTTCTATTGCTGTTTCAATTATAAGGACATCTGCGTCATTTTGAGCTTATTTCACTGCAATATTCGCAGCTGTTAATTTGTCACTTAACATGGAAATAAAACGAGATTTATTATTAATGTTAGCGAAAAATTGTTGTTGATTCGCTGGAACTGTCATAAATTCATCAAAGATAATCTCGGAACCCGATGTTGTTTTTGTAGTTCGACGACGTTGTTCTGCAGCTTTAATATTCTTTGTCGAGTCACTGTAGCCGTCAAATACTACCGTCACTGTAAGCCCATAATGTCTGCGTAGATACTGAACATATTTATCAAAAATAACGCTAAAGGTTTCTTCTCGATCCCACACAACGTGATGAAGTAGGTATCCTCCATCAATAATGTAAGTAGCGTTTGTACGATCAACCTCAGTATTGACTGATTGAAAGCAATCGTAAATTGCTGAGTTTCTTGTTTTACGCATTCCAGTTGCATCGAAGAGTGATAAGGGATAAGGGGCTAATTCATACTCAAAAAATTTTTCAATCTCATCCCATTAATGTTAGCATTGTCTGCAACGTATTGAATGAATGTGCCTGTTTCTGGTGGTAAAATATGAGGTGGACGACTGAAAACTGCTGCTGATTCATAGTTCATTGTTTCACTGTAAGATGCGCATAAACCAAAAGACGAGAAAATGTGTATGAGACGTTTCGAACCAAATCGCCGATGAAAAAAAATTGAAAGACCCAACTGTAGTTTAGATTGAAAGGTTCTAGGCCGAACAGCAGTCATGATGCAGTGGCTAATATTCGTACAAACTAACTTTAGATGATCTAAATTATGACGCTTGTTTTTTTAAATGACTTGTTCCAAAAAATATGACAATGATTCAGGAATATCGTTATTTATATCCTCGAACATTCTACCTGGTGGGGGGTACATAGTATTATCGAAAACGCAAGATTGAATATCTTCAAGAACAATTGCTGCAGCAGGTTTCAAAGTTTTTAACCGCTTGTCTTTTTCATCCAAGTGATTTTTATCAGACCAGACTTGACTTAAAATATCTTGGTAATTGTCAATAAAACAAATAAATGTTAATTTTCCAGGCTTCTCTGTAATAATAATTCTACTGCCATACTTCAATTTCAATCGTATTTTTTATAGTTCTGTCATCTAAAGCTCCATCTTGACAAACATTCTTCAATTCATCCAACGAAAACTGGCAATCATCACTCGTTCCTATGAATTGAAAAATTTTCTCCATCGCAGAGTTTACAGTTTCATCTTGTGGACGGCCAATTTTACCACCAGTATTAGGTTTTAAGAAAGATTTGAAACAGCTGTCATGGTATTTTGCATCAGCAGCGACTAAATCATACTCAAAATTAATACGTTCAAGAACAGCCTTTGAAACATCATCAGAACGATCTTTAGCTAATTTCAACAGGGATTCTTTGAATTTTAGTGTAGTCACGTTATAAATTTTTTTTCGAAGATGCTGTGCTTTCTTTTTCTCAGTTTCTTCATTGACTTCATTGCCACAAAATAAACAGTATTTTTTAAATCAAAAATTTGATTCACTTACTCGCGTTCTAGTACGAGGTGGACATATTTTCGAAGTACTAGCCTGTTCCTCCTCACGTTGTCTTTTTACTGCAGCGATTGAAGTTTTTCGGGTGTATGATTTTCTGCAATCCACGTGTATTGTAACGGATTTTTGAGTTCTTAAATACTCAGTAAACTCATCACCTCTCGCGACACTAGCCTCGATTAAAGTTGGCATTCCACGATCAACCACAACTGTTTCATCTTCAGTTAAAAGTTTATTGCAAATAAAGCAAAACTGAGACATTTTTTCGAGCTATAAAATAGCACAAATAACCTAAATGGTAGACGCTTGTAATAAGTACGTATATTCACTTGAACTGAACCTTTAGCACTAAAAGAAACAGGTATATGAAAGATAGTGCTGCTAGTGCATCGTAGAACATTCTAAGTAGGAAAACTCGTATATGGGGTACTCGAAGTACTAAGTGGGAATACTCGAATAACTTTTGTAGCACACATAGGATCGATGGGGATTTTTAAAACTTTATTTCTAATGGTAAACCCCAGCTCTCCACCAATTTTTGGCTCTCCGGGAATTTTTGTTATTTGACCACTGTTTTTATGTCTAAATTGACCGGACTATACGGAGAACCATTAAAAAAAAACTTTAAACGCAAGTCGACAATCCGTAGAAAAATTTTCTCCATAAGTTAACATTGAACTGAGTGAATGCAATAAATCTTGAATCCAGCCTGTTTCTACTACCCAGCATCCTTAACTTGTAGTCATCAGCAGGTCCTGATTTTGCATAAGGCCCAGTAAGCCCGGGCCTAGGGGCCCCCCGAATGTTGGGCCCCCTCCCCCAAAATTTTTATTTTAAAAGAAAAAAAAGAAAAAATTCCCAATTCAATTTTTTTTTTATTTCACCTTATTTTAATAGCAATTTTTTTTATATATCCTTTCAAATTTAATTGATTGGTTCATCATATGTATAGTTATATGTATAGTTCATCATATGTATGTTATAGTGTATATAAGGGATTGATAAGTTTTCTGGTTGCATTGTATTGATGTTTTAATGATGAAGTTAATATGTTGTCTTGCTTTTTGTTATTTGATAATGTTCTAGGCTTCTACGCTTCAAATAGCCAATTCTTGGTAAAATGGTACTTTCACATTGATTCATGATTATTTTTTTTGTGTGTCAATTTTGGAAATTTTACGCCCACATCAGAGTTAGGGGGCCTCCATCCCAAGTTGTGCCTATAGTCAAGAATTTTCTAAATCGGGCCCTGGTCCTCAGACTGGTTAAGCCTCGAGTTCGGAATAATGACTAACGCTTCCACCCAAACGTTCCTCGAGAATATTACATAACTACTTACATAACCTGGCGTAAAATATTAAAAAAAATCGGTAGACTTTCAAAGAAGTAATCATGACGCACAGCACAGATTCCACGCGTTTTCAGTACATTTACTTGTTTGCCGTGGAACAATAGGGGAAAACACCCCTCTCTGTACTTACTTGGCTGGCAGCCATGACCATGAAACGAAAACATTCGCGACCTCCAGGGGGATTTCAGAGTAGGTCACACTTATGGGCCAGTTGTAGAAGACGTTCACCAATTATTGAAACGAAACGTATGGAATATTACGTGCTTTTGTTTTTCTTTTTCGGAAACGTCTACTTCAATCGTCACGACGGGACGTAACGAGTTGCGATGGTCATAAAAATTGAAATGACCATAAAAGAATATCACTCTCACGCGCGTGTTTTCCGTGACCGCAGATGGATAGGCTTGCACATCCTCCCATATTTGATTTGATATACCTTGATGATCGTAGGGAGCCTAATTGTTGAAATTCATTAAATTTTCTTTTTGCAGATGGCAACAGTTTGTATGTGCTGTCATGTTTAAGGCTGCTGTGCACTAACCCTATTGGATTGGCTCACCTCAATGTTAACCCATGGAAAAATTTTGTCTACTATTTACAGCTACATAAAAGCTGATAATCCAATAAAAATAGTATTTTCAGATAGTCTTCTGCACTTTGCAACAGGATGCATTTTATAAATTTAGTCCACCAAAGGAATGTATGAGCATTTAATAGATACTAAACAAGATTTGTTTCTCGAATTATTTAAATTTTAAAATATTATTTTCATCTAAAAAATGCCCTGAGGTTTAAAATTAATTTCTCTGTTTCACAGTACAATTTTTGAAAAACAATCTTAAAATCCAAGTCGGCAATTCTTGGACAAATTTTCTCCATAAGTTAACATGGAGGTAAGCGAATTCAATAGAGTTAGTACAGAAGCCTTAACTGCTTCATAGAGTTTGAAAAGATGCGGTACGCGTGGGAGAGAATTGCTCAGAACATAGCAAATTCTTCCTCGTTTTTATTTACTGAAATAGTGTTAATCTGTATGCGTTCTTTTATGTATAAAAATAGTGTTAAACCATAAACGTAGAACAGATGTCCATGCACGCTCTTTATTGTATGCATATTTACAAAGCGATTGCATAGGATAAGAGAAATTTAAGGCGGTAGTCTGATGTCATGGCAGGTCTTCAACCCAAATAAAGAAAGTGCTGACTGTATATGATATTGCCGTTATTCTTGAAACCTTTTGATTAAAAAATGCATACTTAGTTGAAAGTTTACGTGTTATTAGTTCAACACAAGGACAATATTCACCTGTCATCTCTACGTAGCCTTCCTGCAACTTTGTCCACATACTTTAATGACTCAGCAAAAGTTGAGTGTCATTGATCTCAAACTTAGATAGGTTGATGTACTTGGCACCCTGACACTCCGTATCGATAATCTCTTTCTGTATACACACACACACACACATATATATATATATGTATGTATGTCTGTATGTATATATATATATATATATGTATGTATGTCTGTATGTATATATATATATATATGTATGTATGTATATATATATATATATATATATATATATATATATATATATATATATATATACACATTTCGCAAACACATATTATTATTTGTTGTCTTTCTTCACCTTGTGTATATATACATATATATATATATATATATATATATATATATATATATATATATATATATATATATATATATATATATATATATATATGTATATATACACAATATGTATATATTTTTTCTCTTTAACTGTGTCGCCGTTAAAGTCTGTTTCGAGAGCGTGGAATATACCCATGGACTTCTCTTGATGTATGTCCCGTTATCAGACAATTAAGAAAAAACGAAAACTGACGATGAACTTTTGAAATAAGTCACAGTGTAAACGTATTTAGATACAGCAAATTTTTGGTTATGGACTTTTATTGAACTATGTCCCATTGTTAGACAATTTAGAAAGAACGTAAACTTTTGATCAACTTTTTTTTAAAACTTGTTGCTTCACTATTTGAAGGCAGCAAAATGCTATTATGGAATTCTCTTGAACGATGTCCCCTTGTTAGACAATTTAGTAAGAACGTAAACTTTTGATCAACTTTTTGTAAACTAAGTTGCTTCACTATTTGAAGGCAGCAAAATGTTATTATGGAATTCTCTTGAACGACGTCCCATTGTTAGACAATTTAGAGAGAACGGAAACTTATGATAAACTTTCTTGTTTTTTAAACTAAGTTGTGCTATAAACCTATTTAGAGGCAGCAAAATTTTAGTATGGACATTGATTTTACTACCTTGCTTAATGTGTTGTCAAACAGTTAATTTGTAATTTTGATTTAAACCAATTTTTAGGGTGAATTGTACAAAGCTTTATCTATTAGAAAATAAAAGCAGAATTGTAGAGAGATTATTAGAAATTTTTTTATTTAAAAAAATAATTAATGGTTTATGAAAAATGAATCTTAGGTCAATTCATTGCACGTATTTGTGTATGTTCCATCCACAGGTTATACTTTAATCTACACCTAAAATAATTACCATATTTCACATAAAAATATTTTTTCAGGCAAATGTATTGTAATGTACAAATAATTACAAGATAAAAAGAACTTTTTATACACCATGTTTTTAAATTTTCTATTGAATCACATAAACTCGACAATTCTATGTATTAATAAATGCTTTTTTAAAATTTTTTTGATGAATTATCCCATCAACTTGAAAGAAAATGAAGTTAATTGGAAGTTAACTTGCATTTAACTTTTCGTTCCCGTCCCGGCCGATAGATAACTGACCAGTCTGCAGAACAAAATTAACTGAAAATGAATTCAATTCTGCTTAAAGATGGCTAAAAGTATTCAAAAATGCATTGTCATCGTGTTCTGAGCTATTCTAAAAGTTTCAAATGTCTAGCTAGTCGGGAAGTTAGTTAAAAATCGATTGCAAGATTTGTAAGGGACAAACACACTCGCAAACAAACAAGAAAGCGAGTTGATAAAAACCTGGAAATAACAGTTTTTAGAAAAAGCCATTTAAGGGAACAAGGGACCTTCAATCATGTTCTTCTTTAACTTTCAATATTTTACTCTATTCACCACATGAGTATAATTAATATTCTTTTCTACTACACTGAAAATACCTAGGATTCACAAATAAGTATTCTGTGGTGGAATTAGACCTGTTTATCAAAAAATTCTTCGAAAATGCTAGACTCCATGCGTATTCATTTTCTTCTGATATCTTCCAAATTTTTCAAAATCGTTAATTGCAGTGTTTGTCACAAAACCATGCATAATTCTTTGAAATCACAAATATTTTTCAAATTTATAGACCATAAAATAAAGTAAAAACATAAAAAAAATAACAGACAGAAAAGAAAAAAAAATAGTTAAGACTTTAGATTTCTACTTAAAAAAATTAAATGCACATTTCTATTTATATACTTATAGTAAACCTATAATAAAAAATTGAAAGACGTTAATTAATATAGAATGCGCACAGAGCATTTTGAATAACGTTAGCATTTTTGAAAAATTTTGAAAAACAGTCATTATTCTGCAAAAAATTCCTTATTTTGAATTCTGAGGGTTTTCAATGCAGTAAAAAAGAAAATAATTCTCATTTTGTATATAAAGTTAAAAATTGAAATTTAAGAAATTCGAGTTTGAAGGTCCGTTGTCCCCTTAAAGTTTTTAAGTTTCTACAAATTTCTTTGCTATTAGCTTTATACATTTGACCATAAAATCGTTTCTAATTGTAGTATCTACATAATCTTTTTTTCCAAAAGATTCCTTATATTCCATTCTTCAAAATTAAATCACAATAAAAAATTGAGTTTTTTGAATGTTTTACTGTTGATCTCCCCCCTTAATGGGATCGAGATCTTACTATGAGCTTCTTCTCTAATTATGGACTCTCTCTTTTAAATTATGTCAGAACGTAAGATTTTATCCAATTTTAGAGAGCTTTCTTCTACAACTAGAGATTAATTTGCAGTAGTGACGTGCAATTTCCCTTCACCAAAATCATATGTACAACTTAAATGCAGAATCATTAAACACGCAACAGGCAATAATTATTCTTCTGACATTGTGAGTTATAAAAATAAAGCAATAAGTGTGAACAGAAATCGCTAATTTGTATCATCTGTCATTCATATCTGGCAATTTCTACGGCTCTACCCCGCGCTGTCACTCCAGGATCTCCGCATTACTCAGCTTTATTAAATTCGTCGGCGGAATGCGGCCTTCGTATTTATGGCGCTCTGCAAGATCGAATGAAGGTTTATTGAAGTGACGTTTGAGTCCGTCCAAGCTCCCTTTCATTATAAAACGCTAATATTAGAAAATAAATGTGTAGAGGAGCTCCTAGAGTTAAATTAAAAAATTGAAATAAAGCAAAGCACCTGTAACAATGCTTTAACATTTAGCTTACGGGGCTCATTTTTCCGATTCAAGTTTCGTATACCCATTGTAAGCGTATACCCATTGTAAACTTGTCCTCTAGCACATAATTCACAAATTCAAGTAAATTCACAAAAACAAAAATTCTGTAAAACTTATAATTGCATATACAAAATTACCTGCAGTTGTTGTCATATAGAATATATAGGACAAACATCTAATCCTCTACATATAAGAATAAATTTACACCGTTCTAATATAAAAAAATATAACACACTAAATAGTCAACCACTAAACATTGAATTTGATCATTATTTCAAAAAACATAATTTTGAAAATATTGTTATCTCCATTGTTGATATAATTAAATCACTCTGTGAAAGGTTATTTTATGAAAATATATACATGCAAAAACATAAAACTATTTTTCGATATGGCCTTAATAAAATTTATAAACAGAAAAATATCGTTAAGTTCAATTTTACTGATGTGTCAGCTCATCCTATTTACCCACAACTAATCGAAGATACTAAAACATCAAAAAGAACTAAAAGAGGTAAAAGTTATAAAAAAAGTAAGACTTTTGATTGTAACTTATATAAAAATGCTATATTAAATTTTCAGGAAAGGTTTATTAATGATTATCAATATAAAGAATTAAAAGCTTGGATATTTTCTATCGTTAAAAAACATATCATTAAGCTATATCAACTATTTTTAAGTACTAAAATAAAGAATAATCATTTTAAGCATCTGGTATATGATTTATTATTAACAAGGGCTAATCATTTAAAAATACACATATTTAAAAAACAAAACATTGCAAATAATACTTATTGTGTAATAAATTTTACCAACCCTAAACTAAACAATATAAACTTCAATAGTATTTTTGATAAACTTCATGATATGTTTCCTGTAAATGAAATAAAAGTTAAACGTGCCTTTAAATATACACTGCCTATGGGTAGACGTATTTTTAACTATAATCAGGTATCAAAAAATTTTAATCAAACGATAAATTTAAATTGTGTATGTCATCTGCCCAAATACAGCAGTTATGTTGACACGGCACATGGTCATGTAATAACAGGCAATTTGGAACTAGTTAATAATTTAACACTGCGTGATTTGATGAATTTGGGAACTAAATATAGATTACCTAGTACTTATAATAATAAGAAAATTATAAGCTTCTTAAATGCTGATTTAGATAAATTTATATATAAAATAGCTATAAACTATTCTATACCTACAGAAGCCTTCAATGAATGGAAAATTAATTTACTAAAGATAGTACAATCTAAGCTACCTAATAATAGTAATTTCTTTAATAATTCCTATAAACACTTAAAAGAAGCTATAAATAAATTACAAGAATATATTATAATCAGTTATGTAGATAAAGCAGTCAACAATTATGCAATTATTTGTAAAAAATATTTTGCGATATGTTTAAAAAAACAGCTAGAAAATAGTGATCTTTTTCAGCCTTTTAAAGAAACTACTAGTATTATTATTAAGAAAAGTATAGCAAAATATAGACTACTAGGTATACCATAAAACAACTATCTCTTTCCATATATTACTTTAGTTCCTAAATTTCATAAAACACCTATTGCTTTTAGAGCAGTAACCTGTGGTCACAACACTTATGCTACTAAAGCAAGTGTAATATTATTAAATTCCTTAAATTAATCTATAAAACTATAACTTCTGGTGTTTGTGGTATAATTGATAATAGCTTTAGTCTAATTAGAAAACTACAAACATTTGATAATTGTAAAACAGTAGTAACTTATGATTTTAAAGATTTATTTAATAATATCAATATAATTGATTAAAAATAGAATAATCATAAAGTTAGTACAAAACAATATTCAATACTTAAGCAACGAAATTAAACTAACTCGTTTCAATAGGCTCCTAGATTTTGTAACTAAACATAATTACATAGTTCATAATTTTTTTTTTATTTCCAATGCAGCAGGCGATAGAGACATTATCCTAACGCCGTACAGAGATCAATACACAAAAGACAAATATGAATATAAAGTATACTGTTACTCAAAAAGTAAACAAGTATACAAAAACTCAAATACACGGACCAAATAAACAGTAAAACATGAAAACACACAGAAATAATTAAGAAGAAAAATTGTTCAAAAAGTCTCTGGCTTCCCAGTATCGGAAAAAGATGCAGTTCTTTGTGAGGGCTGAACAAGCGAGGAGATGATCAGCATTCATCGCCGCACCACTGCAGCAGAGGGGACAGGCAGGACTATCCACTATCTGAAGTTTGTAAAGATGAGCATATAAGCAATCATGCTTAGTCGTAAGACGAAAGGCAGCTATTGCACTGCTTCTTGGACAATCGGGGGTATTCTGAATGGAGAATCTCCACGATTTTTCTTTCGTACGTTCTTTTAGTAATGACATGTGCTCTGTCTTAAGTACTTGATTGATCAATGCCGAGGCGGACTTATTGCTAACCAGGTTACATGGGGCTTGAATAAGATAACAACCTTTTTTGGCCAGCTCATCCGCTTTTTCGTTGCCGGGAATACCACTGTGAGATGGGATCCAGTGTAAAACAATCTTTTTGTTCTTCGTGCATCTCTCTGATTATGGATCTACATTGCATTACTGTCATAGAGCTAGGGGCTTGGGAGAAGTTATAGTTCATAATAATAGTATATACTTACAGACCAAAGGTGTACCACAAGGTGGAAATGCTTCAAGTATGCTAGCTAATTTACATTATTTTGAAATTAATAATATAGATAATTGCAATTACAATATATTTAGGTATATAGATGATATAATACTAATTAATAAAAGTAATAATCATATAGAATTAAATTTTTACCCTCCCAATCTGGAACTAATTAAAAGTAGCCAAGATAATATTAATGTAAACTTTCTAGATATTAACATTAAATTGAATTCTCATAGCAAATTTACTTTTGACTTATACGACAAAAGATCTGACTATGATTTTAATATTGTTAAATTTCAAAATTACCTAACCTGTTTGCATAAATCTGTTTTTAATAACATTATTGTAAATCAGTTAGTTCGTATAAATAGGCTATGTTCTAAAGACAATAGGAATAAGCATATTTTAGACTTGATAGTTGTGCTAACAAGTAATTATTACCCCGAAAGTCTATCCAAGCACATAATTGGTTGTTTTAGCTTTAATGAATAGTTTGTTCTGTTGCAATTAATAAGTAAATCATAATAATAAGTAAAATTAGAAAAAATAATTACTAAAAATAAAAAATTAAAAAATTAAATTAAAATCTTAAGTAAAAATAAAAATAAGATAAAAAATTTCTCTTAGTAATAATAATAAAAAACTAAATTATTATTGGTTTAATAGTCCTAAAACACAGTATCCATAGTAAGTCAGTTTCTGTGTTTCCATAATCTCCATGGTTGCAAGTTTCGTGACGTCAGTCATCTTGCGGTTATTTATTCTTAACTTCCACTCTGTCTAGCGCCAGGCTTGGTGTTCTAAGGTTAAGTAACTCTTTATTCAATCCTACAGTTTTTCATGGATTGTACGGTGTCTAAGTATGTTTATTGTTTAGATCATACTTATCGGAAACAATCCATTGGTTTTTAGACAGTATTGACACCGCTGACGAAGAGATGCTGTCTAAAACCTCTTTCATACTTATCTTTTCTTGTTTTAAGTTCCTGGCTGTAAGTAGCTTTAGTGCTCATACTGGTTTTCTCTTTCAACTATTTCTTATATATATATATATATATATATATATATATATATATATATATATATATATATATATATATATATATTGTTCCGTTATCCTGGGTTCGATAGGATTGAATAACATCTCTTCAGGAAGTGCACACAAAATAAAATTTATTATTCTATAAATTCTTCAGGCGCATACACAAATTCAACAGAAAAAAAAGTAACAACTGTTTTCTATACGGGAGAAAACTCTAAAAACACAAGTCAAGATAACAGTCTTCAATACAATATACGCGTAACACACTTGCAATACATCCAATTCTGAGCAGAAAAGAACACTGAGTTCCAATGCCAATGTCAGGTATATTTATAGACTTTCAAAGCGCTCTCTATCGGTCAACCAGCTAGATAGTTCTAGAACTTTCTGGAAAGGTCCAGAAGGTTGGCGACCAATTGGTGCCATATTGCCAAATTTGGCGATAACTCCCATATTTAGCGATATTACCATAGACTCGTAAAATTTGTAACAAACTATTTATATATATATATTCATTCTTGGGCCCGTATTCTTGGGATACATGCTATCCCAAAAAGTGAGGAAAAGGTTAAATTGAATAATATTCCTTTACTTTGTTGCATATTTATCACAGTTTAAAGCACAAAATGCTTCTTTTTTATTCTCTATCGTTATCTGTGTGTGACTGCAAACTCGAAACATCTAAACTTCTTGACTTTCAATCACAGATTTCAACTATGCAAATTAGAAAACTAAGCATGGGTGGGACTTCAAAACAGACTATTTCCCAAAATCTGTTTCTGGTTTTTTTCGAGTTCGCCAAAATGCCCAATAAAACAAGAACTAGAGGAGGACATATTTGCTACTAGTTTGCTCTACCATGCATCTAAGTGAACTTATACTAATTAAACAACATATGCGAAAAATTTTGTGTTTGTCCCAATTAATTTGCTCAATACTGTATATATATATATATATATATATATATATATATATATATATATATATATATATATATATATATATATATATATATATATATATATATATGTATATATATATATATATATATTTGTCAGAGTCATAACAGTGATACTTTAGTTCTAATTGTGACCGAAACGTGTTAAAAGAAATGCTAGTTTTAGAGCTTCCGTTGCCTGCTGATTTTCGCGGAACATTTGTGATAATAACTAGCTGAATACCCGTGCTCAGGACCGGATTTAGATGAAAAGAGGCCCTAGGCTATTCCACTTATGAGGCCCTTTCACCTCTCATTTTTAAATTTGTAAATTACATGAGAGATAATAAAATACATCATTACTGTGATATATATCAATATATTAAATGAAACATGTTGTTATTGGTACTAACCTATATATATTCAATACATTGAAGATTAAACCAAATTCATTTCAGATAAATTTATTTCATAATAATTCGCATTTAAAGTTTAAGTATGAATTATTATGAATTTTAAGTCTTAAACTAAACCAAAAATGGAACTTTATTCAAGCAAAATCCAGATCACAAAAGAGAAAATATCAAATTGTATATCATATTAAATTTTATGTTAATAGTTATATTATTTAAGAACTGATTCAATCCAAGTATACATTTAAAACGAAATAGTAGATTAGAAGAATTTCTTTCTAAACTTTTTCGCACAGAATTCTTCTATGAGTTCATCAAAATCTATTTTTCTGAAGGTCTCATTTTCGATGCACAAAATATTCAATGAAGACAATCTCGTCTAGGTCATTGTGCTTCTAAATTGATTTTTGATATTTTTAAGACTTGAAAATGACCTTTCTCTAGTAAAATTAATGACTATTAAACTGAGAAACAGCCGTAAAATTGATTCCACATTGGGGAAGGCCACTTGAATATTTTCTTTGAATATTATTTAATACAACAATGTAGCGACAATGTGGTAACTGACAATGCGGGACAATTGAAGCGACAATGTGGAATTTTTTAAAGGTTTATGTGTTTGTCTCACATATGTGTGGAGATGAAATAGTTCTTCAGTAAGATTTTGATTGACATCTTCTGGGTATTCTTGCATTAAGAGCTCAACACCTGTTTGAAGTTCTACCTTTGATAATGTAAGATCGGCAAGAAAGGAAAATATTTTCGCTACATCATCATAAACAGAAGCTCTTCTTCCTAAATTTAATTCTAGTGCATCTAATATAGGAATAAATGATTTAATCCTAAATTTATCTCTTAAAGAGAGTTCGTCCAAGGCATCAGGGTCAGATGAATTTTCGTAATTCCCTTGCCTTTTACTTCTTATTATCCTTCTGGCAGTTCTATATTCAGAATTTGGCAACGTGTTTTTTGCTTGTTGCTCAAGTGCATCAAAATTTTCCCTAATTCCACGTAAAATATCCAAAAGTGACCTGTACTAATCTGCACAAATACTAAGTAAAATATTAGGGCTTTGAAGAATTTTATTTACTTTTGAAAAATGGTTAAGATTCTTAACCAATAAATTTTTATGTTTGTTTATTAGTCATATACATAGAATTTCTCCTTATTTTCGGTCCAGTGTTTTTAGTGTTCACTGTTTTTAGAATAGTGTAATTTTAATTTAACTACCAATTTGAATTTAGGCCCCTCTTGATCTTGAGGCCATAGGCTGAAGCCTAGTTAGCCTATAGGAAAATCCAGCCCTGCCCGTGCTTCGCATTCAAATTAAATACAACAGTCAATGTATGCAATTAATTTGTATGTTTAATATCCATAACACATACTAATTTGAATTAAATACTTAAAAAACTTTCATCTCAATGAGTCTAGTGGTAAAATTTTATCTTTTACCATATTTTAATTATTTTTTTGCCAATTTATTTCGTTGTTAGGCACGTGACGCAAAATTAATTTAAAGTATCACAAAAAGAAAAGAAACCACGTGATCAGCATTTAATAAATTGAATTCTAAAAATTAATCTTTAAAAATTCATCAAAAATTAGAAAATGGAGGTAAAGATTCGAAAAACATTTCATTTTAAAGGTATTTTTATGATCTTTCTTGTGATATAAATTTTATAACCCCCAGATTATTATTTTAAATTCAAACTTTAAAAAATTACAAAAACAGCTTAAAAATTTAATTTAAAAAAAATCTAAGAACAATTTTTTAAAATCTTTCTTAGTGAACCCCTACACTATAAGAAGAACCGCCATGCAAAATTTCAGCCCTTTAGGTCCAGCGGTTTGGTCTGTGCGTTATATTTCAGTCAGTCAGTCAGTTACGGAACTGTTTTATATACAGGTAACCCTCCTTTAACACGGTAGATAGGTTCCTAGAAAATGCCGTGTTGTGTGAAACCGTGTTATATGAGACCCAGAGACAGTTCAAAAAGGGGGTTACGTTCTGTAAACTTATTAAAAACAAACTTTTTTTAAAATTCCATATAAGCAACTTAATTTTTATTAAAAATATAAATGTATATATAACACAAAACGAAAAGAAACAAAAAAAAAATTATTTTCATTTAATGCGACCTTAATTTAATAAATTTCTTCCTCATCACTGCTCAGCACAATCAAACGAGAAGTTTTTCGATTGAAGGATATCACCTTCACTTTCAGAACCTTTTTCTTCATTTAGATTTTTTGCACCTTCTATCCTCTTTAAATAAAATCTGTAATTTTGGTTTATTTGCTAGTTCTTACAAGGTCATTGTAGATTCACGGTATGGATATAAATACTTTTGCTGCTCTCTTTTGATTTTTCGGCTTCTTTCAGCGGAAGGGTCTGCATTCAGGAAAAATGATTCAAGATTTTCAGCTAAGCTTAGGCCTTCTTGTAATTTTATAGAGTTATAAATGAATAAATTATAATTTGTTTATACATTTTCATGTAAAGCCACTATAGTTCATTATTCTTTCCCGTCATTATTTTAAGGTAAAGTTTTTAAATGTGTTAAACAAAAATCATATTATCTAGTTCTATAGAAGTATATAGTGTTGTACAAAGGTTTTCGCAATTTTTTTTATCGTGTTAGAGCGAAACCATGTTACAGGTTGCAGTGTTATACGAGGGTTCCTGCAATTTATCTTATCGTGTCAGAGTGAAACCTTGTTGTAAGATGCCGTGCTGTAGGAGGGCTACCTGTATATAGACGACCCGAACATAACTACATAGTCGAATGTGAAACACAACAACACGTTTCGAAATACGAAACGCGCTGAAATATACATATGAAATATTCGCTGAAATATTCACATTGTTTATGAGTAACATTATTCGCTCCATATAATTTTGGTTTCGGTTTCGATTTCACGAGAAATGGAAAACTGATGAATAATAATGAAACCCTACCCCTCGTTATTACAATAAGAGTCTGTCAGGCCTGACTAGTCACAGGGAACTATATTTCCATCACCCAAATAAAGCTTGGGATGCGGGTCCCAGATACAGGGGATCAGCATAAAACCTTGGAATTCGAGTAAAAGCGTTTCCCGGGACTCTTGTCATATCTGTGATCCCCCCCCCCCCCCCGGAAATCGTTTAACGTGGACTCAATATAAAGTAGAACGCCGTTCATAGGTTTCGCGGTTTATACAGTGTAAAAATGAAATTCTGCTTCAGGTTAAAAAAAAAACTACCTGTTTCAGGGTGTTATGTTTCTGGGTAGCAGGTTTACCTGTTTTGCGTATCCCACTTTTGTATCTAAACCATACTTTCTCCCCCTTCTAGTTATACTTTCACTTTTGTAGTATGCCGAAAGCAAGCATTTTGTTTTTACAGTGTACTGTTGTCGGTTGTGTCGTCCCCGTTTCTGGGAAATCGACCCCGTTTGATAAATATATTGGGGATTAGGAGAACTCATGAAACAGGGGTATTCATGTAGAATAATTACAAGATAAAAATAACTTTTTATATACACTGTTTTTAAATTTTCTGCTGAATCATATAAACTTGACAATTCTATGTATTAATAAATACTTTTTAAATTTTTTTTGATAAATTATCCCATCAACTTGAAAGAAAAAGAAGTTAATTGGAAGTTAACTTGCGTTTAACTTTTCGTTCCCGTCCCGGTCGATAGATGACTGCGCCCGTCTACAAAACAAAATTAACTGAAAATTAATTCAATTCTGCTTAAAGATGGCTAAAAGTATTAAAATTATGCATTCTCATCGTGTTCTGAGCTATTCTAAAAGTTTCAAATGTCTAGCTAGTCGGGAAGTTAGTTAAAAATCGATTGCAAGATTTGTACCGGATAAACACACACACACACACAAACAAACAAACAAACAAGAAAGCGAGTTAATAGAAACATGGTAAAAAGGCACTCCCTAAGGCAGAGTTTCCCTACTCCCAATGGGGTAACGTAGTGTTTTCTGGGGGAGTGTGGGGGGGGGGGGTTCTCAACGGTTATATTCAATTAAATCTACAGCGAATTTCACCGAAAAAATTTGCTAATATTCATTTACCATTAAACTGTACGGCAGTGATGTTTTTTAAAAGATAAACTCTCGTTTAAAGCGCAAACTCATTTCGTTAGAAATCCACCTTTATTGGGTGGTAAATGAAAATAACGATAACTTACTACGTACAGTACACACATTCTACACGTCAGTTTGTCTTTCATCAGTCAGTGCTGTCACTTTTGGCATAACTGTTGTAGTTAACCCAATGGATTGTAATTTGTTCTGAATAAAACATGGCCGTTTATCGGGATGGATGGCTAGAGAAGTTTCTCTCTATATATAGTATACTAGCTGAAAACCCGTACTTTGCTACGGAGTACATTCAAATTAAATACAACGGTCAAAGTATGCAATTAATGCCAAAATAAATAAATAAATATGTAAAAATATATATATATATATTTATAAAAAAATCGTAAAGGATATTTTTATATACAAAATAATGTAGAAGAAAATATTCGAATTAAATCTAATAGGCCATACTAAAGAATATAGTACAGTTTGAGGAACATATATTTTACTGTATATTAATATTTTTTTTGGATAATGTCCAATCGTCTGCCGCACTAGCAAGAATAAGAAATATTTTTTGTCTATTTCGTTGTTATGAACGTGTCAATAAATTTATTTAAAGTACCAGAAAAAGAAATCACGTGATCAGCATTTAATAAATTAAATTCTAAAAATTAATCTTTCAAAATTCATCAAAAATCAGAAAATAGAGGTAAAGATTAAAAAAAGATTTCATTTTAAAGGAATTTTTAGGATCTTTCTCGTGATATAAATTTTATAACCCTCAAATTATTATTTTAAATACAAACTTTTAAAAAGTTACAAAAACAGCTTAAAAATTTTATTTTAAAAAATAAAAGAAGAATTTTTCAAAAATCTTTCTTAATGCACCCCTACACCATCAGAAGAATCGTCATGCAAAATTTCAGCCCTTTAGGTCCAGCGGCTTGGTCTGTACGTTGTATGTCAGTCAGTCAGTCAGTCAATTACGGAACTATTTTATAAATATAGATGAGATGAGTTCACATGCATACAATGAATTCGACGAAATGGGAACACATACAGAAGGCAGTCGCTGTCGAACAATCGACGTCGTGAACACTCGACGAGAGAAGCACACTCTAGAGCAGAACACTGGGGAAATAAACACCCGGACTCACCGTACTGTAGACACATTAGAGAAGAGACACACGAATGGTATCCGCTAAATTTATTTATTCCGGTAACAAAATGACGACACTAAGGAGGGCATTTCAACAGACATCAAAGTACATGTAACTTGACCAAAGGACGCAAACTCACTAGCCCGGACATGCCAGAACTTGAATATATTGGACACCGCATAATGGGGCGGACAACGGCGGCATACATCGCGTGAATATAACAAGGAAGACACCAGGACAGGACAAAGAAACAGACAGAAAGCGAGCGGGAACAACGTACTTCCACCTTATATACCCGGGTTTCATGACCCTACCACTAAGCGGCTAAAATTCTTTTAATTGGCTGACCCCGATCATGTGGTATATGAGTCGAAAGTCGTATGATTTTTTGAAGGGGGAATCGAGATCACGGGATTCTGACTCATGTCTAAAAATAACTTTACCGCGCGTGCGTTGAAGAGAATAGTATATTAGGTTATTTCGATTTCGTTTTTGAAATAGGGCTGTACTTTATTGGGGTTGAAACAAGGATAATTTAGAATACACGTTAAATTAGGACAATTATTAATAGTGGGGCGTTATTGTTACACACACACATATATATACATACACACACACACACACACACATATATATATATATATATATATATATATATATATATATATATATATACATATATATACAAATATATATATACATATATACATATATATACATATATATATATATATACATATATATATATATATACATATATATACAAATATATATATACATATATACATATATATATATATATATATATATATATACATATATATATATATATACATATATATATATACATATATATATATATATATATATATATATATATATATATATATATATATATATATATATATATACAAATATATATATATATATGTATATATATATATACAAATATATATATACATATATACATATATACATATATATATACATATATATATATATACACATATATACATATATACATATATATACATATATATATATATACACATATATACATATATACATATATATACATATATATATATACATATATATATATATATATATATATATATATATATATATATATATATATATATATATATATATATATATATATATATGTCGGACTTGACTTTTACTCGCATACGAATTAATGTAAGTCCGAACCTCTTTTGAATCATCATGCAGTCAGTGGTGGTCCGGTGGTGAGGACATTCATCATTATTAAATCCATCAAACAGCAAGATGTTAACACAACAAGCATAAAACACTCCAGTTGAGCATCCTAAACATCTTTATTAAATTCTAATTAATTACTCAGCTCCATTAAACTAACTTAAATAACCCCACCCAATTTTAAAACCGTGCGCCTACGGCACACGTCCTTTCATTCCCTAGTTATCCATGACTCTGAAATAAAAACCTTTGTTCTTAGCTTTCAACCAAAGCTTAGTGACGCTCATTAATTTTTCGTGTCGTCATATCGAATGTTCTTTCTGCTGACCGATGCACTTTCTTAACGCCAACTCTTCAAGGCTAAATTCTCCCACTAAAAATTCTCCCATGTTGTTCTGCGGAATTGAATCAAGTCGAATCTTACGCGCTATTTTCACTACAATACATTACGCCGCTTATTTGAACTCCCAGACTTTAATCACTAAATCATATATTTTAATAACTAAAATCCCGTTTTAAGGTGGCGCGATCGCCCCCCCCCATATTTTAGCCTCACACACACACACACACACACACACACATATATATATATATATATATATATATATATATATATATACGTGTGTGTGTGTGTGTGCGTGCGTGTGTGTGTGTGTGTGTGTAAGTAAGTAAGGAACGAATTCGGAACCAGACGGCGACATAATGGCAGGCGATGATTTGTTGTTGTTGTTGACTTGCGTGGTTATAGCAAAGCCAAACAAACAGTCCAGTTGAGAGGCATAATAAATTTATGTACTCTAACAAATTATGGATTAACATATAAGAAATTGGTTAACATATTATAAGAAATATAAAAGAATGGAAGATGCAGTGAAACTTCTCTAGCAGGCCACATTTGAAAACGGCCATCCTTCAAAGCATCCACTTTTTTTTCGGCACCATTACTGGCTGGCATAGAGCAGTCCATCCCTATTTGACGGTCACCCCTTAAAACGGCCACATTTTGATCGGAACCATTACTTGCCACGATAGAGAAGTTCGACTGTATTTACATATTCACAAAGAATAGACAGAATGGATGGTAGTATTTTGTTCAACCCATATCCAAACGCTAAGTATGGCGCGTACATGACCACTAAAATGAGGTACGTATCTACGGTCAGGTGCCACAAAAACACAAACGGAAATAATTGCATGAGGAAAAGGCAACATTAAAGGTATAGAATTAATCGATGGTGGGGCATTTTTATTATACACACGCATCTTCCGTCTTTTAACAGGACACGATTGTCTCAATGGCTATCTTTATAAAATTGGACTAAAAGACTCCCCGGCCTGCTGTCTCAGTAATTCGGGACGCTCGATGGACAGTTGCCACATTGACACGTGCCCTGCACTTAATAGTTTTAAATGTACTGTTCAGAAATATTGGGAAGCCAGAAGGTTAATGACTTAACTGATAAAGCCTGGCATTTGTGATAAATAAATAAATTACTTACTTACTTACACACACACACACACACACACACACATATATATATATATATATGACACGGAGCTTGTTTTGCTCCCGTGTTAACATCCAATTTATGCAGTCACGTCCATTGTTGAATTGGGCGAGTGGTAGGCCTTTTAAAGAAATAATCCAATTCGTATTTACTCCGTCTTTATTAAACTTCGTAAGTTGACTACTCTCCAAGTTGATTTCCGCGCTTCATTTTATAATCTACTCGGCCACGACTGCTGCGAGCATCCGCTAGCAATGAGATTCCTACTCTATCTGCGCCAAAACTTAATTTCCTCCGAGCTCCTGCTGCACGGCGCATGTGCAGACCTCATCCTTGGGCATCTGGACCCTCAATATTGCTGATCGTGCATTTTTAACTTCACGCCCAAAATCTTTACACTTCTAAAGATAAATCCTCTCGCCTAGAATTATTCGCTTTCCGCTCAAAGTCGCTTTTAAAAGATGATTTTCCCTACAGCAAAATACGCGCGCTTTGTCAATGGATTGTTAGATTCTTATTATTTTAAGCCCCCTTTCCCCGTACTTCTCAACTATATTTTGAGAGTTCAGTTATGTTTTGACATATATATATATATATATATATATATATATATATATATATATATATATATATATATATATAGAGAGAGAGAGAGAGAGAGAGAGAAAGAGGGAGGGGTAGCTAGGCGTCTACGGTAATGATACTCAATTTCTTGATCAAACAAGCAACATTTAATTGAACTTAGACATGACGACTTACACAAGGATGATTAAAACATAAGAAATACACATAGATATTGAGAAGTAAAGGGAGCGCTCTCTCGGAACGGCTCTTCAATGTATAATCCGAACAAACTCAAATCACCGGCAGACTCTCGGATAGGACCTATCTCGTCCACCCCTGCAACCGCTCTCGTCTTCGGTTCGCTCGTTTGTCTTGCCGCTCAAATACCAGCGGCATCTAACTATTTCGGAAAACTCCTGTACGGTTTCCCTTACTTCTACATATATATATATATGTGTGTGTGTGTGTGTGTGTGTGTGTGTGTGTGTGCTTGTTTGTTTGTTTGTTTGTTTTATCTCAAACATCCACGTTTGTATGTAATATGCAAGAAAGTTAAATTCCTGAAATATTCAAGACTTTTATTAAAATATTTCCTGCATTTTGATTAGAAATTGGTTTACAAGCAATAGTTCATAAATATTCTAAATATTTGACAAGCTATATCTTGTGTACAAATATGCAGCGAGGGCAGTCACACGGACAATCCCTGCCTGTTCCCCGCGACTAGAATGAAAAATGGGGGGAATTCTTTGGGGCGTTTGTCCAAACATGATACTATTATTATGCATGAAAATCGTCCACGTTATGTGACTGCTTTGACATTCAGTATAAAATTCCGCAATACACACCGTAACATATTTACACAGACGTACTAGCGTAAACCCTACTGAATGGATAGACGTGATTTGGTAGCGGTAAAGTGACGTCAAGCATTGCGATGAATCGCTATTATAATCTGTTTACCCATATGCGATTCAAAGAAGAGTTTTGCATTTATCTTGCTGCAAGTCTCTCATAGTTTTTAAAGATAATGCAAGATAAACGATTAGTCTATATATATAAAACAGTTTCGTAACTTACTGACTGACAGACATAGCACAGACCAAACCGCTGGACATAAAGGGCAGAAATTTTGCATGGCGATTCTTCTTATAGTGTAGGGGTGCACTAAGAGAGATTTTTGAAAATTCTTCTTAGAATTTTTTAAATTAAATTTTTAAGCTGTTTTTGTAATATTCTTTGAAGTTTGCATTTAAAATAATAATCCGAGGGTTATAAAATATATATCACGAGAAAGATCATAAAATTCCTTTAAAATGAAATCTTTTTCGAATCTTTACCTTCATTTTCTGATTTTTTGGCGAATTTTTAAAGATAAATTTTTAGAATTTAATTTATTAAATGCTGATCACGTGGTTTCTTTTCTTTTAGTTTTGCGTCACGTGCATAACAACGAAATAAATTGACCATTTTTTTTCTTTCTAATGCGGAAGACGATTGGACATTATCCAAAAAAATATTAACATACAGTAAAAGAAATGTTCCTAAAATTGCACTATATTAACTGTACTATATTATTTAGTATGTTCTATTAGATTTAATTTAAATATTTTCTTCTACATTATTTTGTCTATAAAAATATCCTTTACGATTTTTTTATAAATATATTTTTTCGTTTTTTCTACATCAAATGCATACATTGATCGTTGTATTTATTATAAATATATTTATACATATTTTTGGCCGTAATTGTATACATTGACCGTTGTATTTACTTTGAATTTACTCCGTAGCGAAGTACGGGTTTTCGGATAGCTACTTATGCTTATCGCTATTGATATATCCAGTTTTTAGCTAAGACAGCTGAACATTTAGCATATTTTTTGGACTATAAAACGCAACTTTTTACATACAAAATGGACTTAAAATTGAGGTGCATTAAGAAAATAATATTTTATTATTATTTATTATAATATATATATATATATATATATATAATACATTTTATATAAATTATACATATTATTTATTATATTTATTACATATATTTTTGTATCTTTATTAAGTAAGAAATTGAAAATATTTTTAAATACCTAACAAAATACAAAATATTCTTTTCCTAAAAATACGCACATAAATCCCGAAGAAGCTTACCTCGTAATTATAAAAATTCAAGCGGACCTGTAATAAGTACGTCATCATTACACAAAAGTTACGTAGCCACTCAAAATAAATAATTTTTTCAGTGTTTAAGATATTTTTCAATTTTCAAATCAAAGATTTATCAGAATTGATCGTTAGATTCCAATAACGTGTGAAGAAGTTTACCTCGCAAATTATAAAAATTCAAACGGACCTGTAATAAGCTCTTTATTATTACACAAAATTACATAGCTACTCAAAATAAATAATTTTTCTGAGTGTTTAAGATATTTCTTCAATTTTCAAATCAAAGCTTAAGAATTGATCGTTAGTTTCCAGTAACGGGCGAAGAAGTTTAGCTCGTAAATTATAAAAATTCAAACGGACCTGTAATAATACTTCATCGTTACACAAAAGTTACATAGCTACTCAAAAACAATAATTTCTCTCGATGTTTAAGATTTTTTTCAATTTTCAAATCAAAGCTTTATCAGAATAATTGATCATTAGTTTGTAATAACGTGCGAAGAAGTTTACCTCGTAAATTATAAAAATTCAAACGGACCTGTAATAAGTACTTCATTATTACACAAAAGTTACATAGTTACCCAAAATGAAAAAAGTTTCTCAGTGTTTAAGATATTTTTTCAATTTTCAAATCAAAGCTTTATCAGAATTGATCGTTCGTTTGCAATAACTTGCGAAGAAGTTTTACCTCGATAAATTATACAAATTCAAACGGACCTGTAATAAATACTTCATCGTTACACAAAAATTACATAGCTACTCAAAGTAAATAATATTTATCGGTGTTTAAGATATTTTCAATTTTCAAAATCAAGCTTTATTAGAATTGATCGTTAGTTTGCAATAACGTGCGAAGAAGTTTATCTCGCAATTATAAAAATTCAACGGACCTGTAACAAGTGTACTTCACCATTACACAAAAGTTACATAGCTAACTCAAAATAAATAATTTTTCTCAGTGTTTAAGATGTTTTTTCAGTTTTCGAATCAAAGCTTATCAAAATAATTGATGATTAGTTTGCAATAACGTGCGAAGAAGTTTACCTCGTAAATTGTAAAAATTCAAACGGACCTTAATAAGTACTTCATAATTACACAAAA